>QXVZ01022735.1:10500-29776 GCA_008931825.1 Phallusia fumigata | reverse complement strand
ATTGTTAGCTTTATGCGGTGCATTTGTAATATGTAAATAATGTTTGTTTTTGTTGTTGTTTGACATGCCCTTGTTCTCAAACTCTGCGTCGCGACACCCCGGTGCGGGTTGAGAAACACGTGAAATTGGGTCGCTATTATTTCTTTCACCGAGCAAAATAAACTCAACTCAACTCAACTCAACTCAACACTGCCTCTGCCGTGGTCAACAGCATAAGCGTGAAAAGCTTCAAAAAAAAACAACAGTGGATAATAATTCTATCTTAACAGGCAGAAGGAAGAGCGAAAACGTCACGAGGACACGGTTCACCGCGCACACAAGAACAAAGCAGATTTGTACAGAAAGATGCAGGCCTGCAAGTGAGTGAAAAATAACTAAATTTTTGCAGTATTGAAAGGTGCTTATAGCTAACAGCAAAAACATCTAGTCCTTCGAAGACGGTTGCAAAAACATTCCTGTTAGAGTTTTGAGTTTTACTCACTGTTTAGTCTAATAAATTACACTAATACTGAAGCACGCTTTTCGGAAAACAAAAATAAAAAAATGCGTTTTGTAAGTGCATTTTACCCAATCAGTTCAAATTGTTAATATAAGGTGAATTTTGATAAGCTAACTTGATATTGCGATGACTTTTTCCTTGTCGGTACCGCTGCTTTTGAACAAGCTATTACGTTGGCGGTCTCCACAGTTTCCGGGTACAGTAGAAGCCAACTTTCTCGCGCCTGTGAACAGCGAGTTAGATTACTTTTAGATGCACAGGTACACCTGACTCATCAAATAACTTCCAAAGTTCCCCAACAAATCTAGCACCATGCAAATTCCCTGTGTTTTCCTACTTCGGCCCCTATGTCCGATTTATGAACCTCTTAGTTTAAAGGATACAAAATTATCAGGCTGGCTATGCACGGCAAAAAGCCAAAGTGAAAAGATTTAAACCCTTGACTAGAGTCTATAGAGGACAGAGACTTTGCATGCTTGGAAATACCGCGGGTAATTTAAAGTACAAGTCACCGCTGCCGGCTGCAACGTGATCTCTTGCACCTGCAAAACTATTTACAGTTATACCAATGCAAGTCAAGTCAAATTTATTTGCAATGTCACTTCATCAATTCGTCATCGTTAAAAGGTTTCATAAAACAGCAAGGACACCGAAAAAAACATTGGTTATCGAGTCAAGTGTCCTGTTTTGAAGATGGTTCACTGGATGTGTTCTGCCGTAGGATCGCAACCGACCGCAATTTAGCAATTTAACATTATAAGGCTAAAGACCAGTAAAAATAATGCGATTACGGCACATACGTGAAGTTAAAGAGAAAAAGGGCAACCATTGTTAGTCACCCCTTCATGGATTAGGCTATTGTATGTAAACTAAATTTTTCCAACCTCTTCCAACTAAATCAGCAAATAAAAAAACATTGTAATTTACTGATAATGACAACAGAGATTGTCGAAAGGTTTGCAATAAAATGTATTCACTACATACAAGTTCTCTGGCAGTTTTTAATCAATTTAAACAACCTNAATTTACTATTTAGGAGCCTGTAGTTAGACTGAGTAAACTGGGGTAAAAAATAGTCAATGCACAACTTCAGAATTTTAATGCATTTTAATACTTGCAATGTAATGACTATCAAAAAATGGAACTCCTATATCATTTACTCCATTACATATAACAGTTTTTAACATTTTACATTTTTGTGGTCCTGCGAGAGAAAGCTGGGTAAACAAGTTGTCAGTGCACAACTTCAAGAAAATAACAAGTGAAAAANCGCAACCTTGGGTTTTAAGTGTGCTGTTTCAGCTAATGTTGGTTACTGGGTAGGTATGTTATGACATCGAAAATTGTTAGCTTTATGCGGTGCATTTGTAATAGGTAAATATTGTTTGTTTTTGTTGTTGTTTGACATGCACCTTGTTCTCAAACTCTGCGTCGCGACACCCCGGTGCGTCGTTTTAATTTTCCAAGGGCGTCGCAGCATATTTCCGTTTCGTGGCTTTTTTCTGTTGTATCAATAGATACAACTTTAATAAGCATTTTTATAAAATTCTTATTGTCAAACCAAATTTTCCTACTGTGTCGCATCGAAAAAAGGTTGAGAAACACGTGAAATTGGGTCGCTATTATTTCTTTCACCGAGCGAATTAAACTCAACTCAACACTGCCTCTGCCGTGGTCAACAGCATAAGCGTGAAAAGCTTCGAAAAAAAACAACAGTGGATAATAGTTCTATCTTAACAGGCAGAAGGAAGAGCGAAAACGTCACGAGGACACGGTTCACCGCGCACACAAGAACAAAGCAGATTTGTACAGGAAGATGCAGGCCTGCAAGTGAGTGAAAAATAACTAAATTTTTGCAGTATTGAAGGGTGCTTATAGCTAACAGCAAAAACATCTAGTCATTCGAAGACGGTTGCAAAAACATTCCTGTTTGAGTTTTGAGTTTTACTCACTGTTTAGTCTAATAAATTACACTAATACTGATGTTGTCAACTATTTCAAAGTTGCACCACCTCACGGATGTGTCGTTTAATTATTCCATTACAAAAGTCAATGCAAAATCCTTTCAAACACATTGTCCAACAAACAGTTCGAAAACGCGTTTTGTAAGTGCAGTTTACCTAATCAGTTTAAGTCGTTAATATAAGGTGACTTGGCTTTGAATTTTTATAAGCTAACTTGATATTGCGATGATTTTTTTCCTTGTAGGTATCGCTGCTTTTAAACAAGCTATAACGTTGGCGGGTGATAAGGTATCCTTTAGGCACGACTCCACAGTTTCCGGGTACAGTAGAAGCCAACTTTCTCGCGCCTGTGAACAGCGAGTTAGATTACTTTTAGATGCACAGGTACACCTGACTCATCAAATAACTCCTAAAGCTCCCCAACAAATCTAGCACCATGCAAATTCCCTGTGTTTTCCTACTTCGGCCCGTATGTCCGATTTATGAACCTCTTAGTTTAAAAGGATACAAAATTATCAGGCTGGCTATGCACGGCATAAAGCCAAAGTGAAAAGATTTAAACCCTTGACTAGAGTCTATAGAGGACAGAGACTTTGCATGCTTGGAAATACCGCGGGTAATTTGAAGTACAAGTCACCGCTGCCGGCTGCAACGTGATCTCTTGCACCTGCAAAACTATTTACGGTTATACCAATGCAAGTCAAGTCAAGTTTATTTGCATTGTCACTTCATCAATTTGTCATCGTTAAAAGGTTTCATAAAACAGCAAGGACACCAAAAAAAACATTGATTATCGAGTCAAGTGTCCTGTTTTGAAAGATGGTTCAAGTGTACTGGATGTGTTCTGCCGTAGGATCGCAACCGACCGCAATTTAGCAATTTAACGTTATAAGGCTAAAGACCAATAAAAAGAATGTGATTACGGCACATACGTGAAGTTAAAGAGAACAAGGGCAACCATTGTTAGTCACCCCCTCATGGATTAGGCTATTGTCTGTCTGTAAACTAAACTTTTCCGACCTCTTCCAAACTAATCAGCGATTAAAAGGTATGAGTAGATAAGGCCCGATGTTCTTGCTGGAAAGCTTGTAAATATGAATACATTGTAATTTACTGATAATGACAACAACGATTGTCGAAAGGTTTGCAATAAAATGTATTCACTACATACAAGTTCTCTGGCAGTTTTTTATCAATTTAAACAACCTGAACGACCAAAATGTATCTCGTGTAAGCATCTCACNAGAGATTGTCGAAAGGTTTGCAATAAAATGTATTCACTACATACAAGTTCTCTGGCAGTTTTTAATCAATTTAAACAACCTGAACCACCAAAATGTATCTCGTGTAAGCATCTCACAAATTTCTTGTGTTAATAAAGGTTTATGCGCAGTTCAACGGGCTTTATGTACCTTATGCCTTTTAAATGTTCCTGGTACATCACGGCGCTTTTGAACCAAAGAAGCAGATGGCGCCCGTTGCTTTACAATGACGATAAACAGATTTTAATAGGCATGGTCAACACCGAGTCCGTTCCTTCAAACTGCACCATGCTCTCAGAATTGAAAAAATCACAGCAAAAATGAGAAAATTCTCATTCATATTTATAGGCAGATTCGCCAGTCACACATTTTTTCAACATTATTTTAGAGCCATTCGTTTTAAAGTTTATGTACTTGAATGGCCCCGTATGAATACAGCAGAGATGCCCAAGTAGCCAAATTTATGCAAAAAGCTTTTGTTTGTTTTTAATCTATGGCACGTTCACCTTTGCACGCCAGACCGCCTGCTCGGTTTCGCCTGCTTGTAAATAATTAGCTCTATTCCCGGATCNTATGCAAAAAGCTTTTGTTTGTTTTTAATCTATGGCACGTTCACCTTTGCACGCCAGACCGCCTGCTCGGTTTCGCCTGCTTGTAAATAATTAGCTCTATTCCCGGATCAGAGTTGTCTGACCGGCGACAGCATTCCAAGTGGAGCACCTCTCGCGGCTAAATAAAACTGCGTTCTTCGTTGTATAATAATTTTCGATTCAGATTATTGATCTGCTCGAAATTGCTTTTTCGGAACTTAGGGGTACAAGGCAACATTGCGTTACCTCCAAGTGGTAGACGCCGACAATAAGGTTGGGAATCACTGGTTTAGACCAATTCATGTCCTAAATAAGTTACTACTCCTGTCACCTTGTATATTATTGTTTTGTGTTGTATTGAATTTCGTTTCTGACCATAAAATGCAATCAAACAAAGAAAACATTTCACTAACGGCACAAAAACAGGAAACGACTGCAAAAACCTCACGGTTGAAAATACGTCCAGATGAAAACAAATATAGGGAGCAATGGTCAAATGACGCAGCAGACGCACCTTTGCGATTAGGGTGGACAAAAAGCTAGCCACGAAGTGGGGAATTTCGCTGGAGAAGCGAGTGGCGCGAATGGCAACACGACTGTAGCCTTACCCATTCGAAAGTCTAAACATGAACGTGTTGCTCAAATTTAAATATTCTCAATAGGAAGCTACAAGCCAGTACTTGCGTATAAAACATATTCTACGTTTCGACAAACGCTGCTGTCATTATCAGGAATGACTCGGAAAAGCGACGCAAAGTCACGATAAACGAAAAGGGGGACGCGTAACAACTGTTAAAAACGATAAAACCAACTGGTAAGAACATCGTGACATGTAACTTTGCGCCGCTTTTCCGAGTCATTCCTGATGATGACAACAGCGTTTGTCGAAACGTAGAATATGTTTTATACACAAGTACTGGCTTTTATCATCCTATTGAGAATATTTAAAACCGTGAATTGTGTACCTAAATATCTAATTGTTTTACAAAATTTATGTTATTTAGAAACTCGTACGAAAGTAAGTCAAAGGCGGCCGACAAAGCGGAGTCAGACTCGGAGAAAATGAAATTCGGTAGCAAACAACGGGATGCAGAAAAAGCGAGAAAATCGGCCTTGCAAGCCAGAAGTAGTGCAATAAAATCCGACGAAGATTACAAAGCATCCGTTGCTGCAGTTGAAAACGCCCGACAAATATGGGTAGGTTGGTGTGTATAAACTGGGCTTTTTAAACACCATTAAACGCTAGTGTTATCAAATAGCCATTAAATTGGTTTCTATTATGTGGGGTTTAGGTTTGGAAAGGGTTTTATACCGTTCAGGCAATACCACTTTGCGTTCCTAGAGCATACTGATTTAAAGAGACTAAAATATAACCGTTGGTTGGTGAAGAANGTAACATATTTCCGATCAACCAATTTGCAATTTATCTCTATACTTGGAGTAAATGGATTTTGGTAAAATCCCAACCTCCAACAGTAACCATGTCAAAGGTATTGACATATGAAACCACCACCGGCAGACGTTGGTTAGTAACTTCCAGTTGGGACCGTAAGGTTGTGATTCAACCGGATCTACGTGACGTATTAGAAGATTTAGCCTATCCATACACACAACCAAACTGCTCAAGGAAGTAAACTATGTCTTCCTTGTACACGCCATTGCATTAAGATAACATTCCACTTTCAAGAAAATGTTGCTTGTAAACATAGGCGATTAGGTAGACGTATATTTAAAGTGCAAAAGATGTCCAAACGCAGAAAGACTGCACTCCTCGAAAATTTTTGCATTTTTTCGTGCGCGACAATCAGCGAAGTGTCACCCGCACGACTATAATGCATAATGGGGCTTTTTGTCTACTTTGCGAAACCCTGATGACGACGCATATTTACATGTAGGGGGTACAATTAACGGCACGACACAACACATGTACAGACACCGTAACTTCCGCCCGACGGTACGTCACAAACGGCTGTGACGTCATTGCACACATGAGATCACGTGGTTTGATGATCACTTTTGGTGACGGGCTAATGAATGACCAGGACGTCAGTCGACTTTTACAAGTGCTGGGTTATCTGCAACTGGCTGATAGATGACACTAGGCCTGGTTTGCATGCGGAAGCTGCGCAAGAAAGTGTAGCAAAGCGGCAATCTTTGCAAACAGCACATTTGGAAAAGCTTGTATCATGGTTTTCGGGGTCTCATTTACGGTGTTGCTGTGGGTCTTTTTGAAACAGAACACGTGCTCTTGGTACATGTAGCATTTCTTACATTCGCCACATCCATTGCTTTACCTTTACCCATTTTTTTTATACACAGTAAGAATTTTTAGCAGTAATAAAGTAGCAAAATTAATTGAAGCTCCATGTACAAGCTAGGCGTAGGTGTGTGGTGATATTCGAAATCATGGCCTCATGTTTTCTGTGGTCCCACGCACCGCCAACAGAGGATCACTGCTTTAGCGCTGTTGCTATTTAATTCACTCCTAGCTTAAGTTGGATCGCGTTGTTTGTTGTTTAACGACCAAACATGCAGCATACGTGTGTTCTTAGCTTTCGCCTACACAAATCCTGCCCTCTATATTAGTTCACGGTGTATATGAGCGTTTATAAAAACAGTTGGTAACCCAAAGGTCAAGCAAGTGTTACTCAAGGAAGTGCCTCAACGCCGTGTAGTGTTAGAGAGCCTTTGTTGCAGGTTTACCCAATAGTTAAAGTCCCATCCCCTCCTTACACGTTTGAATGTCTTTTGGGGGCTAGTTTGGGTCAATGATTCCCAATCATTTTCGATGCATTTCCTGGTTTTCAAAGTTTTCATTACTCCCCTACTGGATAAGAAGTGATATTAAAAGGTTTGAACCACTAGTTCATGTTTTGGGCATGCTATTATGGGAAACTATTAAAATATTTTAAACGTGAATTTTAAATATTTTTATTAAATGTTAAAATATTTGTTTACACATGTACATCACGTCGTTTTGTTTTGCAGGTTCGTGAACACACAGAAGCATGTGATGTCCTGCAAAAGCTTGAGGAAGAACGCATCCAGTTTGTCCGCAACACCGTGTGGGTCTTCACAAACCTCGTATCGGACCTATNGTAGTGTTGGAGAGCCTTTGTTGCAGGTTTACCCGATAGTTAGAGTCCCATCCCCTCCTTAAACGTTTGAATGTCTTTTGGGGGCTTAGCTTGGGCCAATGATTCCTAATCATTTTCGATGCATTTCCTGGTTTTCAAAGTTTTCATTACTCCTCTACTACATAAGAAGTGACATAAAAAGGTTTGAACCACTAGACTAAATGAAATACGGTACAACAGTTACAATGAATACCGAAATTCTTCTCCTAACTCATAAAACTTCTTTTTGGAGAGGAACCACTTGTTTAGACTATTTAGCCTTAAATAGTGAGTGTAACATTTTGTACAATTTTTATAAGTAGTCATTTATGTTTCGGGCATGCTATTATTTGAAACTATTAAAATATTTTATACGCGATCGCTATGAGTTAATAAATGTTCGGCGTAAACAGAAGGTTAATCACTACTGGTTTAAGTCCTTTATTGGGGCGCTTTGAATATTTTGAAAATACTAAGTACGGTATAAAACCATATACGCCAGGCGTTACATATGCATAACGTTGTTTTGTGTTGCAGGTTCGTGAACACACAGAAGCATGCGATGTCCTTCAAAAGCTTGAGGAAGAACGCATCCAGTTTGTCCGCAACACAGTCTGGGTCTTCACAAACCTCGTATCGGACCTATGTTGCAGACTGGACGACAGTAGGGAACGAATCCGCGCGATTACTGAACAATGCGACCAAGTGGCGGACGTTCGCGAGTTCATATCACAGAAGTCGACCTGCATATCACCCCTGCAACCGGTGGAGTACGTATCCTTCGGAAGCAGCGACTCGTCCCCAGTCACGTCGCACGCGGAGACTCACAAACCTGTGTCGAACGGGGGGCACCTTTACGAACTGGACCAGGCTTCTCAGGGCGCTGGAGGCGGCATGTACAAGGCGATGTACGACTATGCCCCGAACTCACCCGACGAAATTGCCTTACAAACGGGCGACACTATTAAGTGTGTACCAAGCTCAACTGTAGACAACGGTTGGATGACAGGACAGAATTTGAGAACTAAGCAAACAGGCCTAGTGCCACGGAATTATGTCCAAAGCACTTGAAGTTGAGGTCTTTTTTTGTTTTTTTGATTGTGTATTTTTTTGGCATTTCTCTTGTCTTGACATTTGTAAAGTTCCAATCATCGAGTATAATTCGCTAGCTCTACGTGCATTTACTCGCTTTTTTACGGTCTCTTTGACCGTACACAGTTATGCCCATTTGGGCGTAAATTCGCCATTTCGTTTGGTATAACTTTTCGCTTTAATTTTCGGGAAACAATTTACAGTTTCTAATATTCGCAGTAGAAAGATGCAAGCATGCATATCAAAGCATTTAAAAGTTTCGCCATTGGCTGGCGTTATCATCAGGGAGAAATGATTTCTACCGATATCCTTGCTAGTATATTTCTAAGTTTGACTAGTTTTTTCAGAAAAACGAAAATGAGATTGGCATACCTACATTTACTCTTAAACGCTGTCCCACTTTAAAGACACCTATTTTGCTTTATTGCTCAGTTCTATGAGCTAATTTTTAATGTTGTGCGAGAGATAGCGTTAATATATCAATTCCAAGAACTGCAGCGTGTTTCGTATTAGAAGACGCAAGTGTACCAAACGTCCCCAGTTTCCGTGCTTTACAAGTATTGATCCTGTTATTGTATTGATTTCTACGGGCGTTTCAACATATTTGAGGAGTTTTTTTTGTCATAAATCGCTGGAATTGTATATGAAATGGCAAACCTAGGAAGATGTTCCCCTTTTGACGTGTTAACTTTGATGTAGCTTAGAGCACATCACTAGTTGCGACCTATGAATCTGGCCTCAACAGATGAAAGCACTTGGTTTCGGAGCTAGTTTCGTGCTGTCAACCGTGAAATATTGCAAATTAAACAATATGAGGCGATGTTTAAATATTACGTTCAAAACTAATTTACAGCGTATTCGAATTCTAAATGTATTCGCCCAGTTGGCCACACGAAGCTTGTTTGGAAACTAAGCCCCATTGATAAGCCGTTTGGCCAACAAACATCATTTGTGTTTATTACACATTGCAGTATTTTTTTAAGATAACCACAAAATACTGTGTTTTAACCTAACCCCTTACACTGTTTTACACTTAGAAGCAGTATGTTTTGAACTTTGACCATGTGAAATGTCTCACTATTTGTCAACCCTACATGTAATGTCGATTGGTTTGCAGCAACTTGACCGTACCCGTTGTTTTACAAGTGCAATTTATTTTCCGAACGTTTTAATTAACATCGCAGTCCCCTACAGCATACACTGTGTATAAAATTTGTCCAGTGGCAGATTTGCAGCGTTTTTGAGTCCATTTTTCGTGTGTTTAACTAAGTTTACCCGTCAACTAATCGAAGGTCAGGCATATGTTTTTGTTGACCAACCGGTTCGGAATAGGGAACTTAACACAAAAGTTAAATTATCAATTATGTACCCACTTACAACTTGCGGTCAAGAACTTGCCCTAAAAAGTATTTTACGTCCAATTGTGTGTCTTACCAACAGCTAATGTCTTTATAATTTCGAAACAGTAAATCCCTCCGTCAGCATTTAGAATTACCGCATTTTCGTTTTTTCATTGCTGCCTGTACGTTCTGTAAAAGGGTTAGTTTTGATTGTTTGTATCTCGATGAATGAATACAAGTTGGGACAAAGCCCCACCAATTGCGGAAGTGCTGCAGTTTCGTATATGAACGGTTATACCAATGGTTCCGAACCGGGAAGAAATCGCTTCCCAGGGAGGAATTTCCACTTTTCCTAAAGTAAAGTTTATGAGATAAGGGGGAATTTTCATTTTATAGTTAAGTTATGGGTGATATGTGTAGATATTCGGTATTTTTTTAGGTAGACCAGTGGTTCCAAACTTTTTATCATTACTTTATATCACTTCTTGTCTAGTAGGGGAGGAAAAAAACGTTTCCAAGTATTTACAGGGGGGAATACATCGAAAAATGTTGGGAACGACTGTTCTATACGGTGCATCTTTACACGAGCTACAGTGTGTTTGTAATGCTGAGGAAACAAATATTAAAAACAAAAACGCGTTTTAATGAATCTGCACGGGAGCAAACAGCGCGACAGCATACTGAGGAAAAAAGATCGAAGCCAGGTATGTTTCACCAACATGGACAACGAGGCACAAAATAGAGAGGTTTTTGTTTATCGCCTGTGTGGTATTGCCTGAGCTCCGCACTTCCTTTTCCGTTTTACTTTTTTGGTCAAAACTGTAAATTGTGTCCGTTATACCCTATGTTTTGAATACATTAGCAAGAACAACACGTCATGGCGATGTATGCGTTTGGTTAACATATAATCCCCCAAACTTTTTTGACGCATTCCCCCTCGTTGCTTATTTTAGAACTTTTCATTCTTTCCCTACCAGACTATGAGGTGGTATATAAAGTAATATTGAACGGTTTGAAATCTCTGGTCTTCCTTTTAAGAATACTGCGCTTTCCACGAAAAACTATAGAGCGGAAATTCCTCCCCTTAACTGATAAATTTCCTCTAACNTGGACCAGTGGTTCCAAACTTTTTATCATTACTTTATATCACTTCTTGTCTAGTAGGGGAGGAACAAAACGTTTCCAAGTATTCACAGGGGGGAATACATCGAAAAATGTTGGGAACCACTGTTCTATACGATGCATCTTTACACGAGCTACAGTGTGTTTCAATCACGCTTCAGTTTGTAATGCTGAGGAAACAAATATTAAAAACAAAAACGCGTTTTAATGAATCTGCACGGGAGCAAACAGCGCGACAACATACTGAGCAAAAAAGATCGAAGCCAGGTATGTTTCACCAACATGGACAACGAGGCACAAAATAGAGAGGTTTTTGTTTATCGCCTGTGTGATATTGCCTGAGCTCCGCACTTCCTTTTCCGTTTTACTTTTTTGGTCAAAACTGTAAATTGTGTCCGTTATACCCAATGTTTTGAATACATTAGCAAGAACAACACGTCATGGCGATGTATGCGTTTGGTTCACATATAATCCCCCAACCTTTTTGACGCATTCCCCCCGTTGCTTAGTTTAGAACTTTTCATTCCTTCCCTACCAGACTATGAGGTGGTATATAAAGTAATATTGAACGGTTTGAAATCACTGGTCTTCCTTTTAAGAATACTGCGCTTTTCACGAAAAACTATAAAGCGGAAACTCCTCCCCTTAACTGATAAATTTCCTCTAACTATTGAGTTAAATAGTTAATAGGTTTTTTTTACTTTTATGCAGTAGCAAGGGATCCATTGTGACTCTGTTTCGAACCGGAATTGTTTCGCCAAACTATTCAACGCATGCATGGCGGTGGTTGTCTCCAAATTACTCAACGCACTCATGACAGTGAGTGCTTCAAAATTGTTTTGATACGCGGCTGTGGTGGATGCTTTCGCAAGCTGACTCATTTGGCAAATTTGCATTGATAGCTACACTTGTTTGTTTCTTTTTTTGGCTTAGGTAACAATAAATGCCTAAATTGGGTTTATGTTCTTAAAGAGTGGTCGTGTTGTCCGTATCGGTAAAGTCCGTGTGGTAATTTATTGCTTTTGTCAAATTGTTTCGATTTATGAACTGAGAGCACATTTTTTGTGCCATTTGTTTAGAGTATGTAGAATCGGAAAACATTACCGCTTTTTGTTTTGTGACACGTTATCAACGTGGAACCAGCAGCGCCCCCTGAGGGTGTCCGTTATCACCAAGGGGCGCTGAGAGAAAGTTAAAACGAGTTAAAACGAAATACAACGGCCAGCTAATTTTGTTACATAGCTCTTTAAACGACCAAAAGCAAGTAATTTGGTCAAATGTTTCCATAATATTGCCTATTTTTTTCTACTTGTATGCTGATCAAGCGAGTTTTAATGCTAATAAAACTATTTTGTTTTGATTTTTGTCCGTTAAGAGGGGCGTTTTCAAATCACCTAGCTGCTCTGGCGACGCAACAAGAAAATAGGTAGAAAAACACCGCGCTAAACAAACCAAAGAATGACTTAAGAAAGTCCCGAAGACGTGCAAGTTCTTGTATAAACGTCATAATGATGTAACGCCACGCACGCCGGTTTCGTGCGTTTAACTTTCTCGTGGCTTGCGCTTTTAGGTCTTCCCAAGCCAAATATACGCATGACAGAAGCTTTTCGGCGGATATTGCTTGATGTCATAGTTACCATAATCCACGCATACATCGAATAACATAATCAAAGAGTGAAAATATAGCATTTAAAAAAGCATACGTGATACACGTTTCTTTAGAACAATGTTTCCAAACCAAAAGGTCATAAGTAGGGATGCTCATACTTAAATATCTAGATTATCAACAGAATAGTTGTTTCTAATCCAGAATATCGAATCCATGACTAATATATTAATTTGGGAAGTGTGGCGGGTAGAACTGTAAGAAACAAAATAACAAAAAGGCCGCTGTGTAATTTTAAAAAGTTCCATTATCCTTTCGAAGCATTGACAAATATGAGCGGCGTAATAGTTACGTGCGAAGGATGGAAAAACGTGTATTAGCAAGGCTGCTACTATTTTTGTGCGATGATGCTACCACACATGTAGACGAGTTGCACGATCAACGTCGCAACTGTTTTGTATGCTTAACCTCGAAACTAGTCGCGCCATGGTATTTTACTGTCTATTTTTACGTTGAATGGGCGACTGAGTGTTATCTAAATCATTAAACAAATGGCGTTGTACCGGCAAGCGATGGTGGTTTGTGTGTAGTGAAATGAATTTGTATTTTATTTGCCTGTTCGACTGCTCTTGTGTTGCCAAAACAGACACTCACATACACTGATGTTGAACAAATGACAGATCTATGAGATGTCGGAAAAGAGGGTATTCGCACGTCATCAAAACTTTTTACAATCAAAACTGTTAAGGACTTAGTATAAGGATGGTTCAACCAAACATGAAAGTGCATTTTAGTGCAGAAGTTATGAGAGTTGGGCGATTTGTATGTTTACAAATTATGGAACTGACATGTTTTTTTCACTGGGTTTAACCCCACCACACTCCAAAGGACGAATCCCGATCGGGGGGTTAAGTCCGAACATTAGGCGAGCGCTTCTCGTCTAATGAACAAACACTTACCCGGTCGTTTCCAACCTTTTTGATGCATTTCCTGTTTGTTTATTTCAAACTTCTCATTCGCCCCCCAACAGACAAAAGTAATATTAAAAGGTTTAGAACCATTGGTCTACGTAAAAAATAATACTAGACTTAAATTAAATAATTTGACTACAAAGTGAAATTTCCTCCCCTCAACTTAAAAAACTCCTCCCGGGTTAGGAACGACTGTTTTAAACCAACAATCTAGCTTTTACTCACAACGCCACCACGCGACAAACAGTATATCCGCTAGGTGTCTACATAACCAAACTAGGTTTATCTTACAATAAGTCCGCCATTAAGCTGTCTTTCTCATTGCAGTTTCGCAAAACATTTTCTATACTTTGGTTGAGAAATTTAATAAGGTTTAACGTTTCATCCATCGAGTTCCTTTAGGCTGCAGCAAGAGAACCCAAGTACGATTTGAACTCATAATCTCATAATCGGCTACAAAGCGAGGTGAGGTTAAATGAATCGTTGTACGCTAAGTGGATTTTGAAATCGCATTTACAAATCTCTTTCTTCTTACACCACTACCTTGAATGTTAAAAAAATGGACCCATCCCCAATTATTACTGCGTTTTATTTTATGTTAACCTGCCGATTTCGCACGATTAAGTACACAACGTCACGTTTACATATTGGTTATGCGTCAGCCGTCTGTCGCCAAACAAATGCGCGTCATACGTGAATCACAGGTTAAGAAGCTCAATGTATTTGTTCAAAAGAACAAACCAAACGATTGGATTTGAGACATATCGACCAAGAGGTCACTGCATAAAAATGTTTGCAAAGTGCGGTGTTTTAATCCAAATCCAAACCCGACAGCTCGCTCGCTAAAAACACACATCATATATAGTGTTTATTGATTGTAAAACTGAGCCTTTTGATTTGTTAAAAATTAGTTTTAAGCAGGAAACTTAAAACGCTTCAGGTGAAAGGAGTGAAATTCACATGGTAAAAGTGTAACTTTTAAACGGGAATGACAAACTTGAGACTAAAATCTTGGATATTCCGAATTATAATCAAAAGGCCGCCCACTTAAAACTTTTTTTGTACCAGCAGGGTACCCAAACGCATTTCACAGGCGTGCCGATGTCACCCCTAAACCATGTGGATTGTGACAGGTAAGCTCAAAAAAACAAACACAAAACATAAGCTCTAAGCCGCGCCTGTCCAAGTGGAGCCACATTGGCGGGCAGGCAGAAATATTGAAACTTTCATTCCGACACGCGCAGCCATAGGAAGCTAATTACCAGCAGAAACATCAAAAGCACCGCCGTGATTTAGATGCATAATATTCGGACGTCGAAGGCGAAAACAAACATTACGATACAGCTAGAAGAAGCTGCAGGCGCGTGATGGCGCGTATATAATTGACGGCTTCGCAAATATTCCCGATAGACGCGCTGGGTCTGGAAGGGAAAGAGGAATCAGGTTCCTCAAGGTTTAGACTCGAATAAACAAAGGGTAGACGTGGAAATTTGGCGACCATTTTCACTGAGCTTAAGTTTTTTTAGACATTGACAGCGGCGGTAATTTTCGATGAAGCAAAGAAGGCTTGTTGTTTGTAGTTGGCAGAATTAAAATCCTTAGTAGAGTGAAAGTTATCCAACAGTAAAATACACAATTTATGGAATTTTGTATTTACAATTTCATTCTGTTCAAACGCGCTGCAACTACACAGGTATATACGAGAGAAGATATTTTGTCGATAAAAACAGGTCAAACAGATTTATCAGTAAGCTTTAAAACATCAAAAAACTCAGCAAAACTGGGGTGTAGGTACTGACTCGTTATTAATATAACCAAATCACAAGGCTGTATCTCGCCAGCCGAAGATTAAAAACGAATTACACGAGTCAAAATTTTTCAGTTGACAACCTCTGGGCAGCTCAGCCCGACAGAAGAGTAGTATGGTATTGCAAGCACGTTTACCACTAGTCAAACACCAAGCACTGTTCTGTACGAAAGACTTCACCAGTTACACTTCCCGCTACACCCCGATAAACGACACAAACTACAAAACAACGGAAAAAACGTCGTTTGGACAAGGCTTCACATTTCCAGGTGTGTAAAACTTAATATTTGTAAAAAGACAAGACAAATGGCTGGATGATTGTTATATCAGTACAATAAAGTGATCAAAAAACGTGTATAGTAGGATAAAAGTTATATTTACTTGACCATTCTATTGTTTAAGACCTATGTCTTCCTCTTATAATTATATTTTATCAAATATCGGTTTGAAACATGTTTTATCATATTACAAAACTTTTTTAATCTCACTGTTTCGCGATAAGCGGAAATAAACACCCTCAAAAAAACGTTGCAGAAAAAAGTGTAATTTGCAAAGAACTAGGTGAAGATTACATTCTGTTATTGTAAGTGAAAAAAGCGTTGCAACTGTTACAAAATGGAGGTATTCGCATATCAATTGGTAAATTCTGTTCGATCAAAGTTCGATGCGGCATAAGATAACGTTCTGTACATTTCGGTTCTATCAAATTGTAAACTATCTCACGTTTATACGCCAAGTTTATTCTAACACACAAATACCACGTTTTTTTATTGGTTATACAGACTGGTCCGATCATTTAAGCATGGAAGTTATACCAGCAGGGCGAATAGAAAATGGAGACACGGTTCGCGTTGCAAGCGGTGGGAATCATTCAAATCGCTCAACATCGTCAAAAAGAAGAAAAATCGAGCTCACTTTGGACTGGTGAGACGCACAAACAATTTTAGAATCATCAAGTAATTTTAGAAATAACCTGCTATCACAGATACAAGCGACTGGCTAATTCTCCACGCCTTCGGCAATTTTGATTAAATTTAATTTTTAAGCGGTGCAAGAATCAAAAGTCAATATAGAACAAGAACGCAAAATTTAAATGGTGTTTTACGTGCTTCAATCAAATTTACTGTTTACAAATTTTTACGGGTGGCAAGTTTGTCTGAACCAGATAGGGGCATGGACTAGAAAACCATAGCGGTTATTCGGTATACCTCTTTGCCACACAATAAACTAAACTTATTCTTGTTAATAGTTTTGTTAAGTTCGCGCAAACAAATCACTGATCGATCGCATTTATGTGATAAAAAAGTTCAACGAACATTTAAACCAACATATAATTTTTTTAGCGTGGATTACATCATTTTCAATCATTTTAAAAGCACTACCGATTAAATGACATAACTTCAATCAGATTAATATTGAAAAGAGTATTTTAACTAATAGGGTATATATTAATAATAATACTAATATTTTTACTAATCACCACGCACTTTACTAATAATAATCTTAATATTTTTACTATTTTTACTAATTTTACTAATAATACAAAATACAAATGCGTGGTGATTGTTTTTGCGCCATTGCACACATACCCAAATTTTAATTTGTAAAAACTTGACAATGCTCTCCTCGATTTCTCGCCACCAAGATGCATTGCACAAAATTAAGAAAATAGTTATTTCGTAGGCTCGAAGAGAACTACATGGTATGCGAAGGAGTCTGCCTAGCAAGATGTATTCTTTACAACCACTACTTGGACTTCTGTCGGAAGAACAGCATCGAGCCAGCATGCGCCGCGACTTTCGGAAAAGTAAGTTTCACATTTAGAGTTGTACGCTGCGTTGAACTTAATTACAGAACTATGCTAAAGTCAAGTGTCATTACGTTGTTTCTTGTCACAAACCTGCAAGTTTGCGCTAAGTCCGCTTTTGTACAAAGATTAGTTAAAACGTAAAGGCATCAAGAAAAGTAAAATGTAAAGTCCTAAAGAAAAACAAAGGACGTTGCAACAATTGTGGCTCAATAAGCAATTCAAACAAAAGATTAAAGTTTGTCTATTTGCCAATTTCAAACATTTCATCATATGACACAAATTTAAAAACTACCATCCATTCTTTTCTATAAATCCCCAAAATTCACCCATGAGCCTATAAAGGGTAAAAGCAACGCGCATTTTTATTGCGAAAAGTTATGCAAAAAAACAATTACGTGTACCGTTTTCAAAAAAATTACGAGCGAGCCTTTAAACGGATCGATGTTGGATTATCGCAATCGTTTCAACATTAGCTGTCATAACCAGCACAAAATAACTTAAACTAGTGATAATTTTAAGCAAATCATATTAAACTTTATTATTGGCTTCCATATGTCGAAAAATTTTGTATTGTGCAGCACTGTAAAGTCATACTCCTTTTTTACACGTTTAAAAGTAATATTTTGTGATTATTTAAATGTTGCCATTGTCAACCAGAGAATAAACTAAAGAACGAAATTCGTTTAAATTACGTCATATTTTGCAAACGGATCTTAAAACAATTTTAAAAACGGCACATTACAAACAAGCACAATTTGCGAAAACGTATTTTTCACTCACATTCGCTCAACTAAAAGTCTTAGAAATTAACAAAGTTCTCAGAATTCAAAGTGTTAAAAAAGTCCTTGCAAAACCGTTGTAGATTGGCTTTCTCAAATTTACATCAAGTTATTTCGCAACCGCGCGTTTGTATAATCCGTAGCCACGTGGATTTGAAAAGGTTTACCCACGTGGGGCCGAAAAAACCTTTTGACCTTCCCTTTAAACTTCTTTTACTGCAGACGATCCGGCGAAAATTTCCAGACATCACAACGCGGAGATTGGGAACACGTGGTCACTCGAAGTAAGTGCAAAGTTCGGGAGGAAAATTAAGTGCTGACTGGCGCGTGCCGACGCCGCATCGCAGCTACCGAATCAGTAGCAAGTTGTCATGCAAAGAAAATTAGAGTCGCACTTCGCGGAAACAGATTCCATCGCACCAATCCAATTTCAACAGATCTCGCGCGGGGCTAATTAAAACCTCGTTTGTGTACAGTTCAGCTCAGCACCCCGAAATTGCTAAATTTGCCGGGGAAGTTTAAATGGAAAAGCACGGGACATATTAAAAAACGCCGCTCTGTCAATAGCGCTGGCACGGTATTCGGAACATCACTTCTNTGGCGCGTATATAATTGACGGCTTCGCAAATATTCCCGATAGACGCGCTGGGTCTGGAAGGGAAAGAGGAATCAGGTTCCTCAAGGTTTAGACTCGAATAAACAAAGGGTAGACGTGGAAATTTGGCGACCATTTTCACTGAGCTTAAGTTTTTTTAGACATTGACAGCGGCGGTAATTTTCGATGAAGCAAAGAAGGCTTGTTGTTTGTAGTTGGCAGAATTAAAATCCTTAGTAGAGTGAAAGTTATCCAACAGTAAAATACACAATTTATGGAATTTTGTATTTACAATTTCATTCTGTTCAAACGCGCTGCAACTACACAGGTATATACGAGAGAAGATATTTTGTCGATAAAAACAGGTCAAACAGATTTATCAGTAAGCTTTAAAACATCAAAAAACTCAGCAAAACTGGGGTGTAGGTACTGACTCGCTATTAATATAACCAAATCACAAGGCTGTATCTCGCCAGCCGAAGATTAAAAACGAATTACACGAGTCAAAATTTTTCAGTTGACAACCTCTGGGCAGCTCAGCCCGACAGAAGAGTAGTATGGTATTGCAAGCACGTTTACCACTAGTCAAACACCAAGCACTGTTCTGTACGAAAGACTTCACCAGTTACACTTCCCGCTACACCCCGATAAACGACACAAACTACAAAACAACGGAAAAAACGTCGTTTGGACAAGGCTTCACATTTCCAGGTGTGTAAAACT
>QXVZ01022735.1:0-10392 GCA_008931825.1 Phallusia fumigata | reverse complement strand
TTTAAACGGATCGATGTTGGATTATCGCAATCGTTTCAACATTAGCTGTCATAACCAGCACAAAATAACTTAAACTAGTGATAATTTTAAGCAAATCGTATTAAACTTTTTTATTGGCTTCCATATGTCGAAAAATTTTGTATTGTGCAGCACTGTAAAGTCATACTCCTTTTTTACACGTTTAAAAGTAATATTTTGTGATTATTTAAATGTTGCCATTGTCAACCAGAGAATAAACTAAAGAACGAAATTCGTTTAAATTACGTCATATTTTGCAAACGGATCTTAAAACAATTTTAAAAAACGGCACGTTACAAACAAGCACAATTTGCGAAAACGTATTTTTCACTCACATTCGCTCAACTAAAAGTCTTAGAAATTAACAAAGTTCTCAGAATTCAAAGTGTTAAAAAAGTCCTTGCAAAACCGTTGTAGATTGGCTTTCTCAAATTTACATCAAGTTATTTCGCAACCGCGCGTTTGTATAATCCGTAGCCACGTGGATTTGAAAAGGTTTACCCACGTGGGGCCGAAAAAAACCTTTTGACCTTCCCTTTAAACTTCTTTTACTGCAGACGATCCGGCGAAAATTTCCAGACATCACAACGCGGAGATTGGGAACACGTGGTCACTCGAAGTAAGTGCAAAGTTCGGGAGGAAAATTAAGTGCTGACTGGCGCGTGCCGACGCCGCATCGCAGCTACCGAATCAGTAGCAAGTTGTCATGCAAAGAAAATTAGAGTCGCACTTCGCGGAAACAGATTCCATCGCACCAATCCAATTTCAACAGATCTCGCGCGGGGCTAATTAAAACCTCGTTTGTGTACAGTTCAGCTCAGCACCCCGAAATTGCTAAATTTGCCGGGGAAGTTTAAATGGAAAAGCACGGGACATATTAAAAAACGCCGCTCTGTCAATAGCGCTGGCACGGTATTCGGAACATCACTTCTAACCCACTCGGAATATAAATCACACTTTCCACGCCATAATCAAGGGGCGCGAGTTCGTTTAGGGGTTAACGGTTACTATAGAGATGGCAGAGAAGGTTGATACCCTTGGCAACCCCAAAAAACGAATATGCAAGTCTTGTGCAAAGTAAGCAGAAATAATGAAAAACAAAATTATTGGTTTTTATTTCACTTTTGTCTCTTGCTACTTATTTCTTTACGACTTCCTTTAGGGTGCAAAGTTTTGTAGCAAACTTTTATATACTCTAACCTCCTTTTTCACAGTTGGGACCAACTTGATATAGCCTTCATGTTCGCAAATAGTAGGTAGAAATCAAAATAGGGCTTTGGGTTCCTAATCTGGGGATGCGAAAATCTAATTTGCGGTTAGAAACATACAGTAAACAAACACAAAGAATATTCACACAGCACAATAACATGATTGGTCTCGAAATTCTGCAACAAAAGTATTTTGTCTCTTACCCACCTTATTATTCTATTTCGTAAATTAAAGGAACAATCCCCCTTACAAAATTCCTTAATTCGACCCTGAATCTCGAAACAAACCGTCGAGGGTTAGAGGGCGTGTTTGAATATGCGCGAATATGAGTTCGGCAATTAGTGATTGATCTCAGTGCTGATCTCTTTGATCAAGCAGGGCACCGTGCTCGATATTTACATGCTCGTAAATAAGGTACGCTGCATCAAAACAGCGATGATGAGGCACTATTTGGACGCACTTTCCAATTAATCTAAACAAATACGCGATCTACGTGCGGTGGCATTTCGTGTGGCGAGGGGTTTCTGGGAGTGATAACTTGGAATGGCGAATGTGTGTTAAGTTGTAACTCTTAAAGTTGCGTCTCGTTTGATTTTGCCCTCTTTAGTTCAAATCTGTAAAGGCGTTACTTTAGACCGGGGCTACTTAACTAGCTTTAGCAACGGCCCAGAAAAATGTGTGCAAAATTGGCTGAGTTCAGGTCACTATTTTTTTAAATGCTAATTATTTAAGAACCGAAAAAGGCAAAAAAACTTGTCACACGATTAGTTTGTTCATGCTAAAAAAATATGTTCCGACATTTTTTGTTTCTACTCACGATGTCAATTAACACAAAAACGCAGCAATAAACGTTTTTTTCCCGTTGTTACCTCGTGAAATTGTTGACATGCACACAATCTTGAGGTTTCAAATCTTGCTCCGATACTCAAAAAAATTTAAGAACCACCGTTCCAGACCGCAAACATCGCCAATTTGAAAAAAAACCTATGTCTTTCTCTAGCACCTGCCAAGCCAGTCACGATGTTATCTTTGCAAAACCAGGAAAAACAAATTTACGAACGCGTTTAATATCAAATTCAAAATGACGGCTTTGAAAAGTATAATGGTACACCAATCATTTAACTACAAGTTGGAGAGTGTCAGATATTTTTTAGGGTTCAACACTAATGAAACACTGGTTTAAAATCACGTGGCAAAATACGATCTAGATTTTTTATTATTATCACCTATAAAATTCTATGGAAATTCACACTCTGTTTAGTCAAACTTCAATTGAACAAAACCCAAAAGAGTTTGTAGCAACAAAGTTTAGCAAGGAATTTACCATATTTTTAGGTTACAAAAGATTGCCAAACTTTAGCAGAGTCCGAAATAATGAGAAAACTTAAATCCTTACAGCCACCAATGACGGGTTGTAACAAATGTGTATTTCCCAGGTATCATTACTACGGCATTGGAATCAGGGAAAGCAGTATATATTACAACTCCGTTTTCGCAGGGAAGGGCTTGACAAGGTACGGTTAGTTTGGTTTCATCTTCCAAAAACTTTATCGTATTTTACGAAGCAATTTTGTTTTGTCATTTAGGTTTTCGCCGAAAGGAAGGAACGAGGAAACTGTGAGTGACGCTGTTTAAGTTCATTAGCCGACAAACTCATGCGCTTGCAACGATTCCGCTTCGTTGCTCGTTCTGGTCGGCAAAATATCAACAAAATTACAAGTTATTTGACATAAAACGAGTATTTTGCGAGGTTTTACAACGGCTGAACAAAAATTTTTTTTAAATAATTATGCGACCCAATGAACGAAACATTTGTTCAGTACTAACCTATTGTCAGACATCAGAAAATCTCATTTCATTTTAATTAGGAAGCAAAGTCAAAAACAGTTTACTTGTGACAAGATCTTCTCAAATATGTGTGCAAAATAACCCGCCACAGATTTTAATGACTACCACTATATCTATCTGCAAATCTGTCCTATTCTGCATGACAATTTGTTACCATCCACTTTATGCAATCTTTTTCTTTTAGGTGTCCGTGAAACACGACACAACGTTCGGTGAAGATTTGGTAAAAAGTTTCGGCGAAGATTTCCCAGATATCACGTTGCTCTGTCAAGATGTCGGAAATGGATTGACTCGTGACGACGTTAGATTAATTATTCCATTTTTATGTATAGGCCCAGTGGTATCGATTTATTGAAAAATATCGTTTGTTGACATGCTTTTTTCGAGACTTAAATCAAAATCACTTNTGACGACGTTAGATTAATTATTCCATTTTTTTATATATAGGCCCAGTGGTATCGATTTATTGAAAAATATCGTTTGTTGACATGCTTTTTTCGAGACTTAAATCAAAATCACTTTGTAGTTTGTTTTTTTTTAAATCAGTGTTAATTGATTTACAAAACAAATCAACAACATGTTTGATGCAATATAGAAATCGTACAAGACTAACCGAACATAGCCTGGGTTTTTTGATTTGCTTGCTACAAACGATAAAATCGATGGACAATACCGATATTATTTGTTCAGATCCAGAGCATTGCTACATTCTACAAATCCTTCTGTCAGACCGTGCTCGGATCAGCCGTCAGTCAGCCTTTAGAGACGGTAAATCATTCGGCATCGGTATGCTGATTTTAACGGTTTTTATGGATAAGTATTTAAGTCATTGCGATTTTGAAAACTCAGGCAAAAATTCAGAAAGACATCGTAAGTTTGATAACGCTTCAATAATAAACCTCAATGTAGAAGTTCTCACAAAAAAAAACGATAATTTTGGTTACACTTTTGGGCTACACTAAAATTATAGAATAACTTTATGAGAAAATTTCAACAGCTCACAAATTAAAAAAAGGTTATTTGGGTGATATTTCTTAGAATTATAGAACAACTTTACAATAAAATTTAAACCAGCACCCTTAAAACCTATTAAAAAAGTTAAATTACACACCAAAGAATTATTGTGCCAAACTCAACAAACCAACGTATTTCAACATTTATATTCACGCGTGTTAATGTTTTGCAGGTTCATGGGTTGATCTTACGATGCTGGAACGACTTTCCGCCGCAATATTTACCTTGCCTTACTGTGCCTATAGTTGTGGATATTATTTGTCTTTACGACTCCCTGCTGTGCGAGGTGAGGCAAGATAAGTAATTCTCAACTTGAGACACTTGGCTTATTTAAGAAACGATTTTTTTAATCGGGAGATGAATTTTAAGCCAAAATGGAGTCAACAAAAACATGTAAAGATTCTTTAGGGACAATGTGTTTCTACTTCCCCAGCAATTGCACTGCGACGTTAGATTTTGCGACGGGTCTAAGATTCTGCGCTTGGCCTTCCTAACACCACATAAGTGGTCTCTTGTTTTCATAAGGGTGTTAAGGGAGGTGAAAATGAGTCGATTCTGTTTGAAATTAGTCCCCTGTCCGGAAAGATAAAAAGTAACTCCAATACTGACATCATCTCCGCTTTCGCGGCACGGAAACACTATTTTTGTCTGTTTTCTTCACATTTAGCGATTATATCATTTTATTCTTCCGGTGTTTCTGGGTTATTGGAACACGTTTGTGACAAAGAGGGGGGGAACCATTATCCCCGAGTCCTAAAAGTTGGGGGAGGTTAGAAGCGTTTTGCATTTTTACGGGAGCGATGCAAAGGAAGGTTGAATACCACCGGGCAAGATTAAAAGTTTACATAACGTAGTTTCTAAGTTCAAATTTCAAAAACACTGTGAAGCTAAAGCTAAGATTTGTAAGACCTTTGTAAATTACTAAAATATGTTTATGGTCGCTGAGCCCAATATCCTGACTCTCTTAAAAATGAAACTGCAATTTTGTTTCGTCCTCAATATTTAACATAAAAAGTCACAACTAACAAAAATTTAATGTACGTGTATTTGAAAAAGTCAAAATCACGTACCGCAAATTGAACGCCGGTAAAATGTGGTGTGTAAAAAGTGTTTCACAATCCGTTTATCTTTTGCAGACTCTAATTGACATTTTGCTTCCTACCCCATGCGAAAACTTGACCGAAATGTAAGTATCTATCAGTTGACAGTGTATTGCGATCGTTCATTAGCATCAAATAACAGTCATATTTAATAAAAGTCGCCAGCACCACGCATAACTTTGTCTCGCAAACGTTTCATGGTGATTTAAACTGTTGGTTTACGTAGTTTAATTTGTCACCGAAACACACTTTATTGTGCAAGGTATTGGACATCAAAGAAACCCGCGGCCATTTATGGCGACCTGGTGACGCCGACGCTGGCTCTGTGGACAAACAGACTGGCGGCTATTATTGTTGCCGACAACAGTTGTTTGTGGCACTTTTCGGCACTAACTTTCTTGCCGTTTCAGGCAGCTATTTGACGTACGCAATATTGGCAAACAATGGGAGGATTGGGTGAAGGCGGCGAGCGTCGGTGTGCCAGAACCGCTCGTGGGAAAGAGGGTTGACATCGCCCAACGCTTCGCGCAGTCTATAGTCCGCCAGACGACATTTGTTAATTTGTCCAAAGTAAGTATATGTTTATTTCCCCGCGTGCTGAGCGCTAACCACATGCGGCGACAAGAGAGTTATAGCATCGAACAACAAACCTTTACTCACCTTGTCAGTAGCACGGCGTTTGTGCGCAATTAACCCGAATTAATTGCGAATTCTGCGTTGTGGGAATCCACGGCCGCGTTTACGTATTTGCCCAAGACTCAAGGCAAACGCAAAAGCGGCCTTTAGACTGGCAAAACTGCTCGGCCGAGGTGGTAGCTACAATTCCATGAACAAGTATACGATGTTTGTTTAGTATGACATACTGTCACACCTTGAAGTTTGATTTTAACCTCAGGTGGGAAAGTGTATTGTTTGGAACAACATAGGGCGGTAATTATGTTTCAATCATTTCGACTGCGCTCATTATTGCAAATAAAATGAAAAGGTTTGGATAGGCTTACCAAAAGCAAACCAACAAATTTGTATTTTTAATACGCTTTTTTGTCCACAAATGTGAATATTAATTGATATTTGGTTTAATAAGAGCATAATAAGTGCACCAGAATGGGTTTCAATCGGATCTGTCCAGGAGTAAAATGCTCAAGTCAAGATGGGTTTATTTGAAGGAACCTTTGACATAAATAAACTGACCTAAATTGTTGCAAAAATACCACATCTCAAATTTCCACGAAATACTCTTAAACAAACGTGCTTGGCTACATCCATAGCCGGTATTTATAACGTTATATCGACATATTTAAACATGACTACTAAACCCACAGCAAACGTTCGCCCGAAACGATTCACGTTCAAGTAATTAGGACATCTTAGTGATTTATGGATCTAGAAGTGCAATAATCGATATACTTCCAAACAACATCGAAGAAAAACACTGTGTTTGGGCAAATTAAACTGTTTACAAGATCCTTAATTCCTCACGCGTTTTACTGCACCACGACGTTCACAACTTCAGTGTTTACCAGCAGTGACAAGTCAAGTCGTTTGAAAACCTTAACTTTGACTGACTCAAGTTGCTGGTGGGCACTTTACCGCAAACAAAGACGGATTTGCCTCATTTTAACAAAGTACATATATCACAGACGGTTCGTTCGGTGGTTGCCAATCCGCAACTTATCTCGGAAATGATCCGAGACTTTGCAAAAGTCGACCTGCGAAGCATCGTTGCCCAGTCGTTTTATCCAAACGTTGGGAGTGAAGACCAGGACACAGATTTCAACTCAGAACGTAAGATATTTACAACTATGTACTAAGTTTTTCAGGGATTGCAGGTTAGGTCAACTTTACATTACTTGACAGACATATTAAACAGACCAGACAAGAATGTTAGAACGGGCCACCACAAGAGTCCTGTTTATTCGCCTTTTCTACGTATTCTTTCATTTTTAATTTAAGTTTCAAACTCTACAAACTTGCCTGGCCTCGCAACACCCAAAATTGGACCCCAAAATATGTTTGACACAAACAATTGCTTGAAACATTAAACAAAGCTGGCGGACTCTCGTAGCAGCCGCTATAGCTCTAGGATCCTCGTATGCGCACGGGCCCTATTGGTGAGGTTTTACCCATTTTTTTCTGCAGATCTTTGCCAGCTAAAAGACTTGATCAACAAACAAGCTGGTGTGGATACGTTCGTCGAATGGTTAGACACAGTGGTCGATCAAAAAGTAAGTGCAAAAACCATACGCCTTGTAACAAAGTGAAGTGCAATCTAACAGCTGCGGTATATAACTGTTAAGGTTATTCCTATTTTCACTGCTTTTCACTGACACGGGGTCTTATAGACATTTTTCTGTCACCAGGTAATAAAGCCCAGCAAACAAAATGGAAGATCCATGAAAAAACGTGCACATGACTTTCTTCTGAAATGGTCGTTTTTTGAAGCCAGGATTATGCACAACCTTACGATCAACAACGCCAACAGCATCAGTAAGTAAAAAAAGTGCCTTCTAATAAACCGTATGATTAAAATCTTTAACACGTCAGATTCGTTTCACTACCTTCGCATGATGATGGACGAATATATTTGGTTTGCCATCGAGACCCAGTTCAACAATGAAAAAAAGCAGGAGCTCCGAAATATGGTTTCAAAGAATATCAGTAAGTCTAGGTCTAATTCCACATACAACGCGTCGCATATCATGGTCGTCTTAAAAGTCAAAGGGATCATCGGACTTCAAAAGTGCACTTTAAAATAAAAATGCCAATAAAAATTGTTTGTACGGGTTTACACATAATGTAACTGTTATTTGCCAGTGTATTTGCTGATATTGCTCACAAAACCAAACGTACACTCCATAAACTAAACCACGTTGACAGCAAACTCACACATGTCTTGCCCGGTACTTTTTAGAACACCACGCGCCCAGAAAAACATTTTTTTACTAAATTGCAGAACAAACGAAAACTCAACCACAAAGTGGCGCTATGCAGCAAGGCTGCTCCTCCCGTGCTATGACGTCACCCAACAGCGACTTCTCGTGTCCAGAAGGACTGGAAGGTCGAGCTATATGGGATGAACCTTTCACGTATGGCAACACTCAAGCGGGGCCTGCGTTCCAAAACCTCTACGAAAATTCAATCAGTAAGAAAAACGAATCGCGTCCTAACGTGGACATGTTTAACACATTTTGTAAAGTAATGTTATGAGGCAAACTGAGGTTTGTGCTGTCAATCGCGATAAAAACAACCCAAACCTATTAGACACATTCGTTCAGCATAAAATCTTTAAGCTTGTTTCATTTTTACCTTGCTTTTAAACGAGTTTTATTGAGAAAGTTTGAAAAATGCTTCGAGCTAGGTAGGACCTTAATTACTCTTAAAATATTGTACTTGTACGTGTCATACCTAACATTTTTTGGTAATTATTTTTCTGGTATAGGTATCAAAAAAATTTTAATAATCTATTTGTTAAAAATCCTAATCCATTTTTGCAGAATTGACAGAAATATGTGAATCGCAGTATTCGCAGCAAAATTCCCAATTCTATTTTGAACCAACTGAGCCATTTGTGCTTACCGATACGCCCCAGGTTCGTATTCTAATTGTGTTTATTTTACATTCCAGAAATTTGCAACAATTAAATGACGCACGGATTAAATCGCAACAATAATTAAGTGTTACATTAACTTTCAGATGACTATAATTTTAGTCAGTCACCCAAAACCAGTTTAATTTGAAACCGTTACAGAACAGTCTTTTAAATATTTTAGGACCAACTCACATACACGCCACAATATGATCAAACGTACACCTCGCCAAATCGAAGGTAAGACATGGTCATGTTTAGGTTATTTTATCACTAGACTGCGCCCTTTAACCAATTCGTTTCCTTTTTTGAAAGTTTAGTAAGTTTAACATGAGATTGTGATTAAATTTTCTAGTGGCTACGTTTACCACAATGGTTCCACCTTCGCATATCTAAGTAATGCGACAACAAGGAATGGCCAAGCAGCATACCCATACCCAAACGTCAACCAAGACGAAGGCTTTCCAGCTAACCCACCTGGTAAGGGAATTTTCGGCTTGATTTTCAGACTTTCGACAGTTACACATGTCAAAGAGAAAATGTACATTTCCTTTAACTGGTGTACGGTAGTTCAAGATTGTTTCCTATACAGGATGTTAACATACGCTTCGTCTTAGATATTGGTTAGTTTTCTGTGTATACCGCGCTTTTAGAAAGTTTGGCATTCGGGCAAAACACCATTTTCTGTGGTTCGATAAGCAAGACACACTTTCACATCAACCAATGTTTTTAGGGTTTTACAAATCGATATCCCCAAACAAACGCTCCTATTGCGCCATGTCCAACGAAGAAACATCAAGAATTAAGAGTTGTTCCGCACCGAACACGACAGCTACAGACAGCAAACTGTTGTGCAGCCCGACATCACTGGCTCTTTTTACCTCAACACAATCAACAGCTGATGAACTCAGCCCAAAAAAGGCGCGAAATGCCTTCGTAGCACCAAAGGACAATAGCAAAACAGGGGATGTTAACACTAGCGTGTCTCAGTCCACACAAATAGTGTTCGACGATCTCTCGCCAAACCTTTCACAATTTCAGGAGTCGAAAGCAGATACAGAACCACTTTCTGTATCTTCATATTCGTACTGCAGGTATGTATAGCACCACAGCTTTAAGCATCTTTTCTAGTTTACATGGAATATAGGAGTTGAAAAAAGACAATACGGCTCCCCTGTCGGCCATTAATCAAAACCCACTCTACAAATCTTTCTTTAAACCATGAGATCCTGTGCAGTCTATACATTATAAACTTTTTTTTTAATTATTATCATCAGCTTACAGGCCATTTTCAGTAAACTTACTTTCACAAAAATCTTAATGTAACTGTACTTACTTTTCTGTCCAACAGTTTTCCATTTTTCCTTTTGACCTTTGTCTCTTTCTTGTAGCACTGCCGGAACAAGTTCTTTGCATGCTGGTCCAACCAACTTCATCCTTGCAAACTCCAGCAATATCCCCAACAGCGGAACCGAAGTACTTTTGACACCGAATGGCTATGACTGTGCAAGCCAGTCTCCTTCAGGTATAAAAATGCACTGATCAAAAACCTCCCCATTAGCGCAATAGTAACATGCTTTAAAAACAAAACAGTTTATGACGCACAAAAGATTATAG
>QXVZ01022734.1:0-39649 GCA_008931825.1 Phallusia fumigata | reverse complement strand
TGTTACTCACCATATCCTTATCCCATCTGCTAGTTGAACCATCGCCTTGAGAAGCAGATACAGCTGAAGCAATAGCAGCATCAGGAATAATGAGACTGTACAAATTCAAAACAATATTTCATACAATAACTATTGACATTGAAAGATGCAATACTATCATGCTATCTAACAGGAAAAAACTGTCAACAAACAACTTAAGAATAGCTTTCAACATACTGCCATTGCTCATACACTGACTGATATCATACTCATTTCAAAAAGGATACATACATATATACACTATACTTTTTTACTTGGGTCCTATAACTGCATAGGCTATAAGAGTAACACTGTAATTGGTGCATCACAATGGCATATTTTGTCAATTCTGACATTGTTTAATGATTTTACTCATTTTAAGGATCCATTAGATTAAATGCGGAGGCTGCAAACACAGTAGGTATTGCACTACAATGCCATGTTCTGCAAACTGAGCAAATTTTATCAAATTTTTAACCAGATTTAGTCATTTGTTTAGTAGTTTGATCTATGTTAGTGGGTTAGCAGGATGGGACAACACCTGGGTTCCCACACAGCAATGGCATGTTCTACAAACTGTCTAATTTGCATCCAAAGCAGACAATGGTCAATTATCAATTGTAGGGCCCTAGCAGTGTATTGGCTAGGGATATTGGGTCGAATAAATCAAGCGACACATCACAACACATAACCTAACGTTTATTAGGATTTTATCCCATTCCAACATTGTTTAAAAGTTTGACCAAATTAGGTGTCTAGTGGGGTAACCACAACAGATTTGATGCCATGAAGCTGGTGACACACCCCATGACTCAAACTATCATCTGTTCCAATCTAAGCAGGCAAGTAGTTCGCTAGTTTTGACCACATTTAGGTGGTGCAGGCACACATTAAAACCATTTATAGGCTAGCAGGGTAACCACTAGAGCTATAGGTTCAAATAAAACTAATGTCATGACCATGCCATCTACTGCTTGCGAAGTTTCATCCAAACAAGTGAAACAAATACAAACTGCCAAGGAAGATTTATTATATATATATTGCCAATATTTATTGTTGCATATTTTTTGTGAAATATTATACATACCTTGTTGGTAAAATTCCAGCAGCTTGCAGCTGCTTTTGTTGCATGAAAAGCATTTGTTGAGCCTTTTGCAAACTCTCTTGCTGCTCAGATGTAAGATTAACAAGTGACTGGCGTTTACCAGAATCCGAAGATGAAGCAGAACGACTTCTTGTGTATCGTCTCTTTCTTCTGTTTAAAAAAACACACACAACAAGTTTAGCCCTGGTCATGTACAAACAAAATCCTGTGCAAATGCATTTCCTAATTGTTTATATGGCATGGACTTGTCAGCAATTAAATGTGTGGCAATGCTGTTTCGTAAGAAAACTGTTGTAAATTTTCTATTTGCATCAGACTGTTCTTTTGGGATGTTAAGAACAGAACAGCTGGCTATTCTAGAATGGTGTTGCTACGTGTCCAGATGTTGGCCATCAGCGTCCGGAAGAAAAAAGCCCAAAAGTCCCCATTTTATTATCCAGNTAATCACATAAACCTAAGCTGTTTTTTATCTATTTTTTTAAACACACCAAACAAATAGTAATTTTTTTAAAAACCTGATAGTGTAGGCTGCTTAATATTATTTGACCCAGTGTTTAATTATATTTAATATCTGACACCATGGGTTGTATTTTTTTTCCTCAGAAAACATTGTTTTAAAAATATTCTTCGAACTTACCTTTGTATCTGTTTTTCTTCATGAATATTTTGTGACGCTGCAATGATCTCCTTCTTGGTGTATCTCATGCTGTCACCACTTTCTTCTAATTAGTTTTGATACAAAAACGTTTGTAAACAGTGTGTTTTGTTCTCACCAGCTAAATTTGTGTTTTAAATCAGAAATATATAAAAATGCTATTTAGCCTTGATTAAAATTAGATTGGTGGTATTTACCATTATGATGCTCCACAACCACTATCACCAAATTTAAAAATGATAAATTCACTATACTGTTTTAAATTGGGTCCCCCAGATACCTAATCGTTTTATCAGTGACAAGGTTGTTTCTACAGGCAAAAAATTTTTACACGCAAAAAAATTGTAGGGTACCATTTTTTGTACTTGTTTGCTGACAGAATAATTGAAAATGAAACCTAAACAATATCTCTATGATACATTGTGGGAAAGTCTATTAACTGCCATTTCTTATTATTGGTATGTGTTGAAAAAGAAAAAATATTTACCTGCTTCCAAATTGGATGGATCATCAATTTTGGAGAGCACCTTGCTGCCATCAATAGATATGGCAATTTTCCTACTTTTCAAGTTGCCTGTGCCAGAAAAAATCTTGTCTGGTGCTGCTGTATCGACCTGCAACACAATTTTACTTGTAAAACATTTGATTTGTTGGTTAACCACAATAATTTACCAGTTGATTTCGACTCAAAAAGTTTGGGGAAAGGTCATCATCAGCATGTTGCTTTTTCTCTCTCATTCTTTGCATCACTTTCCGAGTTAAATCATCTTTGCTTTTTGTTTTCAACAACAAATCCTAAACACATGGTTTTGAAAAGTTTAATGTGTTCAGGCAAATTGTATGCCTCTTTTGCTAGAAGTTGTTACTTTGTTACTCACCATATCCTTATCCCATCTGCTAGTTGAACCATCGCCTTGAGAAGCAGATACAGCTGAAGCAATAGCAGCATCAGGAATAATGAGACTGTACAAATTCAAAGCAACATTTCATACAATAACTATTGACATTGAAAGATGCAATACTATCATGCTAACTAACAGGAAAAAACTGTCAACAAACAACTTAAGAATAGCTTTCAACATACTGCCATTCAACATACACTGACTGATATCATACTCATTTCAAAAAGGAGACATACATATATACGCTATACTATTTTACTTGGGTCCTATAACTGCATAGGCTATAAGAGTAACACTGTAATTGGTGCATCACAATGGCATATTTTGTCAATTCTGACATTGTTTAATGATTTTACTCATTTTAAGGATCCATTAGATTAAATGCGGAGGCTGCAAACACAGTAGGTATTGCACTACAATGCCATGTTCTGCAAACTGAGCAAATTTTATCAAATTTTTAACCAGATTTAGTCATTTGTTTGGTAGTTTGATCTATGTTAGTGGGCTAGCAGGATGGGACAACACCTGGGTTCCCACACAGCAATGGCATGTTCTACAAACTGTCTAATTTGCATCCAAAGCAGACAATGGTCAATTATCAATTGTAGGGCCCTAGCAGTGTATTGGCTAGGTATATTGGGTCGAATAAATCAAGTGACACATTACAACACATAACCTAAACTTTATGAGGATTTCATCCCATCCCAACATTGTTGAAAAGTTTGACCAGACGAGGTGTCTAGTGGGGTAACCACAACAGCTTTGATGCCACCAAGCTGGTGACACACCCCATGACTCAAACTATCATCTGTTCCAATCTTAGCAGGCAAGTAGTTCGCTAGTTTTGACTGCATTTAGGTGGTGCATGCACATTAAATCCATTTATGGGCTAGCAGGGTAACCACTAGAGCTATAGGTTCAAAAAAAGTATATTATGTTAATGGAATGGAGCCAATAATTATTGTAGCATATTTTTTGTGAAATATTATATGTACCTTGTTGGTAAAATTCCAGCAGCTTGCAGCTGCTTTTGTTGCATGAAAAGCATTTGTTGAGCCTTTTGCAAACTCTCTTGCTGCTCAGATGTAAGATTAACAAGTGACTGGCGTTTACCAGAATCCGAAGATGAAGCAGAACGACTTCTTGTGTATCGTCTCTTTCTTCTGTTTAAAAAAACACACACAACAAGTTTAGCCCTGGTCATGTACAAACAAAATCCTGTGCAAATGCATTTCCTAATTGTTTATATGGCATGGACTTGTCAGCAATTAAATGTGTGGCAATGCTGTTTCGTAAGAAAACTGTTGTAAATTTTCTATTTGCATCAGACTGTTCTTTTGGGATGTTAAGAACAGAACAGCTGGCTATTCTAGAATGGTGTTGCTACGTGTCCAGATGTTGGCCATCAGCGTCCGGAAGAAAAAAGCCCAAAAGTCCCCATTTTATTATCCAGTACGTTGTGTAAAAGCAATGTGCATGTGTTGTGAAGATAAAAACGTTTCACACATTATGGACTTTAACTGCTTCCAAGCTCTAATAACTTAGTGAAATATTCTGACTTTAATAATTTATTTTGTTCCGTGACAAAGTAATTTTTTGTAGCGCCTGTTGCGATGGTAGTGGAAGGCCCACAATGTCGCCTTTTCAGGTATATTTTTGCTTTATGTTTCAAACACAAACAAATAATACTATGTGCTTAAATACTCTACATACCTGCTTTTATGAGAACGGCGTCTATTATCCGCTGAATCTTTGGACATTGATCTTCTATTTCTAGGTTTTAAATTAGCTTGCTGCTGAAGGGACAAACTTGATGCTTTGTTATAAAATCTCATCAACCTGAATTTGAAATCAGACAGTTTGGCGTTTTTAAAACAGAGTATCCAAATATTACACCCAAAACATCAGATAAAATAATGTTGCTTGATCAAATAAAACCTTTGTCATTACCCATGTAAACGATATTATTGTTCATCAAATCGGAAATCTGTTTAATTACCAAAATGACATCCAAACTTTACACAACACCAAAAGGATGGCTTTCCACCTACTGCCTTTTCACACACACTGACGTCCTTTTATTGACATTTTTGATTGTATTTTAATATTACAATGGATATAATTTAAAACAGTGTTTCTCAACCTATTCAGGTTTTGGACTATTTTAGCTCATTTTTAATTGAGTAAAAAGGTAAAATATAATCATCAATATTCATGTTTACTTAGCAGCCTCACAATTGAGTGAAACCAGGTAAATAGATCAATAAATCAATGGAAGTAGATCTGCAAACTGCACTCCACTAGTTGCCAAGCGAAAATAATAAAGTTAAAACAACATCATACTAACTTTGCATTTAGTTCATGGTCATCTGAGTTGGGAGTTGGCAGTTGCAAAGATTCTGAAATATTGGATATGTTGTCTTCAATAAAGCAGACTTGATCCAGTACATCACACAGGCAGCTTTCAACTTCCTGATGACATGGCTAAAAAGAAATATAATGCAGAAAACTGGGGACACTATTTTTTGCCTTAATAGACAAAACATCTTTCTTTTACAGATGTAATAACATTAAAAGTGTAGGGTTCCTTGTGGCCAGCAGTGTAGCAGTGCAAAGGTTTCCTTAAAACTTGGCATGTATGCTTGTCTAAGGCAAATGTCCAACCCATGGCTCTTGTGGGTCCCAGTAAACAATTTCCCACATGATAATTTGTTGTATATTATTTATTCTGTCTATTAAATATTGCCTTATAGTATGTTATTTATCCTGATAGTATTTATATATGCCATACTCTGCAGCCTATAATGTTATAAACATGTGAAAATCTAATAGTTTGACCATATTTTATAGTTCAGTGATGGTAACTTCAGGTTATTGTACACAACATCTAAGACACTAAGCAGGATAAATGCACATATTAACATGGCTTACCTCAACCATATCTTCATTCTTGCAAACCTAAACCAAACAATATCATTTACGAGATATATTTTTATGACATGATAATAATAATTTAGGCTTGTACAACTATAAACAGGTCAAAAAAACTGCTAGCTATTTTAGGTCGGTTTAAAAGCTTCTGCAGATTGCTGTAGTGCAGGGCTGTTCTCAATTATCATAGTCATAAACTCAAAGGTAGTCAATAATAATAGCAAGTTTTATGTCCACAAAAGGGAAAAATTAGTAATACAGTGCATTTGATAAAGTCCAAGGTACATTTACTCCCAACGCAAAAACTATTTTAAGGTGCTATAACTGTTAACTGTTTATAACTGTTACTATTACGCGTTTTTGTGTTATTTTTAGTTGTCACAGTTTGTTGGCCATCGAACAGATCAGGTTTTCCAACCTAGATTTATTGAGGCAAAGATAATGCCCACAAAAATGTTAATCAATATTCATTTGGTTGATAAATGATGTTTATTGTATATACCAGAGAGGAATGAAAAGATTCTCAATTGGTAAATGTGGAATGCTTAGAAAAATGTTGGAAACTACCAGATTGGGCCCATGTGTTTGATGCTTGGTTAGGCAAAACCATTTCAACACAAGATTGAATAAATTCACTCACTTGGTCAATCACTTCATCAAGACAACTTCTAACTATGCTGCTTGTTGACGTGTCATTCATGCAAACGTTGTCAATCAAATGCAGTACACAACGAACAATCTCAATTTCATTGTGATTTTGATCTGTACATAAACATTTATCCGGATTACATAACAAAAACATATACTTATTATGTATGTTGAATAATTTTTGCAAAAAAATACTGAACAAGTAGTATAAAAATAGTGTGTGTTTTTTCACATGTACAATCCACACACACCCACTGGTGTATTTTACATTTATTTTTCCCCAAAGCTATTATTCAAATACCAATTCAGATTTACTATTCAGCAAAACACAAACCTAGACGTAAGTAATTGTTGTTGAGCAATTTATACCAGAATTATTCAAAAAGCTGAACCCTGCAGTCACAAAACTCCACACATATAAACTCTCCCTCGTCATAAAAAAACAGATACTTTCAACTTTATATTTTTCATTGGTCTTTAGTTAAGCTTTTTTACTTTGTTTTTGCCGCGAAAAAGAAAATCAAAAATTTGTTTCACATGTGCATTACAATAAACAAGAGGCCTTAAAACAATTTTTTTAATGGTTAATATTTTTATCCAGGCTTACAAACCAATTATGCTTATTGGTATTGCCCACTAACTTATGGAGACAAACAAAACATGACCAACAACAAGCAATGTACAGTATCTCATAATTTTATATGCTTGTAATTTGTCCAAACCTTTTTCTGTGGTCTCTTTTGATTTTTCTGGCACTTTAGCTGCTTCCTGAAAAAAAAACACAACATGACAGTAAAATCATTTCTCACAAAGTTTCCTAAGTCACAAGCAAACACATTTACATTTACTTTTTTTTGGTGCTAAGACAGATGGCATAAATTTTCAGCCTTCAGTAAATTTTCCAATTTTCAACTTAATTAATTTATTGATTTTTACTTTTGGAAATGTCTATATGGTTGTGAACCTTATTGCCAGATTTTTTGCAAAACATTTGTTCTATTAAATAAACACAATTTTAAACTAGAGATGGCTCCAGATTTTTTATGGACGTACACTACCACCTCAAAATGATGTTCTCCACATATACCATTTCTTATATTACGTTGGATATATATTCAATACCAGCATTACATTGGGTACCTAAATCCCTTGCCATTTTATAACATGATTGTTTCTGTTAGCATAAACATATGGGTCCCCAGTAGTGATGTTTTTAGAACGAAATTGGTACAGGAATCAGTTTTAAACTTTAAACAAAAAGTAAAGATTTCCAACTAAATCATTATAATCCAACTAAATCATTTCTTACATCATGTCAATCTCAATGTGAAAGCAAGATTTAAACCCCACAGCCACTCTAACAAATAGTTTGACACAAACAGAGTAAAAACAATGTGTCCCCTTCGTGGAAGGAGGCCTATCACAAGAAGCTGCTAAAAATCTTTACTGACCTTGCCAACATTTTTTTGAATTTCATACGTTTTGTCAAACTCAGCCCACCACGGCACTTCTTCCTTGTTGTCTGCCATGTTTCTGGCACCAACGGTGTAGATATCACCAAATCTAAAACAAATTGATAATACAATTTTGTCTGAAGTTTTGATCATGTCAACCACACCCATGTCAAAAGGGTTCAAATTTCCATGTGTGTTTCTTGGGACAATGCATAATCAAGAAAATCATGTGATAAGAAACATTCAAAGCTGATATTTACAGGTTATACAAATATTTAGTTTTGATTATGTCAACCACACCCATGTATGTGCAAGGTTTTCAGTAGAAGTTCACAAAATGCTTTCCAACAAATAAATCATTTTTTTTATCTTTGGCAAAATTTTGTCCGCACATATAAAATCCTTTATTTGAAACATAATTACTACTTAGATATTCATATTTCTTATACTGAGGTAGTTAAAAATACTGTACCTTTTTTCATCATCAGAACTCCATTTCGATGGTTTTCTTAAAAACACAATCAGATAATTTTAATACTTGTTCATGCATGATGAACAAACACAGGCTACCTAATGTTAACCAATTAAAAACAGTGAAATGCACTATACCTAAACAAGTTCCCTACGTTTTTTTAAAATACAGAATGCACCCTTGGCCCAAGAGCACCTTTTCAAATGATGAAAAGTTTTAGAAATGAACCTGGCAAAATACCTTACTGGCCAAATTCAGCTTACCATCGCACTTCTTTATTGTTAAACAACCTCTAAATGACCAAAAGTACCAATTTCTACAACTAACATTTTAAGATTGGTACCAAAATCGGAACAATATTTGTCAAAAGATAATGGTCAAGTAAGGAAAAAAAATTAAGTGACCATCATTACAACGTCAAGCGCACTACCTAGAGCTTGCTTGACTTGAAGAGGACCAGGACCGAGATCTCGATCTGGAGTAGGAATATGACCTTGATGTTGACCGCGAGTAAGATCTTGAATAAGAGCGACTTGAATAAGATCTACTGTAAGATCTGGAATATGACCGGCTGTAGGATGAATAGGACCGACTACTTGATCTATGCCGACGTCTTCTACGATGCCGTGAACGAGATCTTGATGTGTAGGAAGATGAATATGAGCTAGAATACAAAATGCAACAATTATATTCTACTAGTAAATGCAGTGTGTTTCTGTAAGGGAACAAAAAATCATATTTTGGGAGTATAAAGCAAAAATGATTTTGGACAGGTTTGCCAAATCAAATNTGCAACAATTATATTCTACTAGTAAATGCAGTGTGTTTCTGTAAGGGAACAAAAAATCATATTTTGGGAGTATAAAGCAAAAATGATTTTGGACAGGTTTGCCAAATCAAATGTGGACATAAAACTGTCATTAATTTTTTGATTTAATTTTGGACATAAAACAACTGTTAATAATATAATAAAACATATTTGTATAAGTGTGATATTAAAAAAAACAATCTAAAATTTAAAAAAATATATTTAACTTCTGGTATTGGCACAGAAATACTACTGGTTTCATTATTTTTACCTGGAACCTGAATGATGTTTTCTTTTGTTATCATCGCTGTCCTCTTCCACATAAATACCAATACCACCTTCTTCCATATTATTAAAACCTCGACCCCAACCAGGATGGCCGGGCATCCACGAATTGCCTCTCCATGCACCACGAGCGCCACGTCCAGGAATACCCGGACCCACGCCAATCATACCACCAGCCGAAGGATCCATATAACCAACACCATCTTTACAAACAAAAATATTTTTTTCAAACTTAGTTTTAACCTTCATTTGTCCTTTTTGAAACATATACCTAGCTTGTACACAATTCATGGCTTTAAATATTTGCAGTAGGAACACATAAAACTTTCTGGCGTTGCAATATTTACTGGTGTCATTATTAGGTGAACAAAAACCAAAACAAGGTGTGTGAACAGCTTTTATAATTTGCAAACTGTCGTGCTGCCTTAAAAAGGTTTTCGATCACTGGTTTAGCTTAATTTGTAATAACGGCAGTTTCGTGATGTAAGTGAATTTTATTGCAACCCTTATCATGTGCTGTATGTTGGGTAGTTAGTTTCCAAGCAATTTATACGTAAAGCACCTATAACATCGCACAAATTAGCCATTGTTTATTAAACATCACCCACCTCCCCGGCCTCTTCCTCTAAAACCTGCTCGCGATCTTCCTCTTCCTCGAACGTTTGGGTAACCTCGAAAACCACGACCACCACGGAAATATGGATCAAACATTCCACGACCTCGTACTGGAAACATTCCCCTAGCACGCTGGTATTCACCCAGAGCCTAAACACAAAAGACCCAGAAAGTGAGAGCTTCTGTTAAAGATCATAAAGGCAATTAGGGGACAATTTTTTCACACTATACACCAGGTTTAATAATTGTTTTAAGAATTGTCATGAGTTATTACTGTATCATTGAAGTTGATTATGGGGCAATTACAATTCTCAAAAACAAGTCAAGTTATGTATGTCTTTTTAAAAAGCTGTATTGTTTTATTAGTATATTCCAAACTGCTTTTTAAAACCAAAGGAAACATGTTGGACAGCCATTTCACTAAAAAAGGATAAAAATCATGTTAGACATACGCTGTCAAAGTTTTCTGTTGAAACCATTTTAAAATCTCCCTCTGCGAAGTCAAATGATTCACTAAAGGCTGAAGAGATAGAGGAAAGTGACATAGAGGAAATGCTGTTGGACCTAAACACAACGAAAAGCATATTTTTAATAATACTATAAATTAATATGGATAATTGTTATTAGACCGTATAAGTTACCCACCCACTTTGGGAGAAAGGCTTTGGAATCAAACAAAACTGATAACACACCATCATCTCAATTGTTTAACCTATTCTGACGAGTATTAAAAGGCAAGTTCATGGCCAATGAAAATCCATGTGTGTTTCTTGGGACAATGCACAATCAAGAAAATCATAAGATGAGCAAAATTTAAAGCTGATATTTACAGGTTATACAGATATTCAAAGGTCATGTCAAAACCAACCTGCTGCGGTGTACCACTTCTTTAGGAATATTATTTTTATCATTATTTTCCTCTTCGAAAACATTAGTGCTTTTTTCCTGGGAAAAGAGATTTTCAACGTCTGAATCTTCTTTCTTTGTACGTTTATTCTTTTTCTTCTTTTTCTTTTTTTCCTTGTGTTTTTTCTTTTCTTTTGGTTTCTTTTCAACATCCTTTTGCACTTCCTCACTTGCAGAATCCTCAATTTTTTCATTGATTTCCGTCAATGGCTTGACCGTTTGAGAACGTTTCTCTGCATAAAGTAAAAAAAACTAATAATTGGTCTTTCACTGGTACATGATTATTTTGCATTCTATCACTAGTACAATTTTTCTTTTAAATAAGCACCTTTTTGCATTTGTTTAGCCAAAAGTTCAGCTTCCTCAAGTGGGTACAATTCTTCACTATCAGGCAAAGGATCGAATAACATAGCGGCATCATCTTTACTAATATCCTGCAAAACAAATATTCAACTTCAATCTAACTGTTTAGTGTTAAAAGCTAGTTTCAGTGATTAGAACAATTTAAGGGCAAAAAAGGATGACACATCGCCGTTACATTAAAAAAAAATCTGCTTCTTTCACAAACCCGTGGACAGGGTTGGTCAAATATTGCCGGAAATAAAAGGTCTCATAATCGCATTTGCCCCCTTTTTTCACTGCACATGCCACCAGCTTAACTTGGTATGCCATGATGCTTCCAATTAAAATGTTGTTGTATACCCGTAATTAGGGTTGCCAACTCTGTTAGGCTACAATAAAGGACATAAAAACATGATTGATATTCTATCACGTATCGAAAACACACTTTCAATTAATATTTCAATCTGATGATGACATAAAAGATTGGCACTACTATGACATGTTTTCTCACATAGATTTCTTTCATAACAATTTACGGCTCGATTTTGTACAGGCCGTCATCACTATATTTTGTTAATATGCTACATTTGTTTTGATTCTTCGAGTCTCAGTTCAAAAATTTAACCACAAGTCAAAAAGGTTTTAAAAAAAGGACAGATAGTGTTATTTCAAATCTCAATAAAAGACAAGGACAAATAGAGCTGAATAAAGGATTGTCCTTTGAAATAAAGGACGGTTGGCAACCTTACCCGTAATCATAGTGGTACGCAAAAAAATGACTTAAACCATGAACGGCTTTATAAAATCTCCTGTTTTGAGAACATGTGGTCCTCAGAAAAAGTGGTCATTGGGGTAAAAAAGTTTGAGAAATGCTGTTGTATACAATATCAATGCAATTACTTCTTTGTCATCCCTGGTAAATTCAAGGCAATATTCACAAAAGTTTTAGGTCACATTGTACTTGAAGCAGAAGCATTATTTGACAGTAGGTGACTACTAAAAATATGTACATTTTAATATTTCTTGCCAGTTTCATCCAAGCATCATAATTACTTGATAAATTACAGGTTTGAAAAAGTTAAAGGAATAATGCCTACAGCATTTGCATGCCACCTTGCAAGAAATGTAATAAATAGTCTTTTTTGGAATATGTCAAGTAAAAAATAAAAGCATTACCTTTTTTGTTGAAACTTCACCTTCCGCATTCTTTTTTTCACGTCTGCGCCTACAACATAAAATATTATTTTATTTATGCAAGTGCTAGTCATCATAGTGTAGCATACAATTCATGAAGATTATACTTAGTTAAGATTGGTAGAAACTAGAAACTAACCCAATAGAAATTGCTATTGCGTTTCGTTCAAGGTCGTAATACATCACATCACTTGCATCCAGTCAAGCACTTTTCAAGACAATAAGCATTTTGGGGAAAAGGTGTTAACCATGTTTTTTTGCTACTTAACAGCTTGCTTTCCTGTGATGTTTGTCATTTAAGACTTCGCTATGTATGTGTAAGCGTTTCGATTTTTCCAAATTCTTGATTTAGTTGTGAGTGGAGTCCTACATACAGTACAACCAATACAAGTCAACTGAGACATTTGAAATGTCTCCTAACAAATCCTTTTTGTGTTTGAAACCACATATCCCTTTTTTGAGATTCACTAATTAAATTCATGTCAAATATTCAATTATTCTTTTTCTATTCATGTGTTCTTGACGTGACCTGTTCCACCACAATGCATTGTTATGTAACAATTGTTTGTGATGTCAAATGATTAATATCTGTTCTAATACAATGCATTTCACACAATAGATATTTCTAGTGCCAAATAGATAACGTCTGTTTCATTTCAATACATTGTTACATAAAAAACATTTCTTGTATCAAATAGACAACATACACAGATGATACAATAGTGTATGACTACATTTTAGCACCGGCACCGCCTCCAGCTCACATACAACATGCGGCCCACATATGTAATGCTTGCATGATCCACTAAAACGTAGTATGTGGCCAACACAGTTTGCCGACCACTGTGCTAGATGCAAGAAGTTTATGTTTTAAAAGCCTAATTCGCTATTTTGACAGCGAATTCACAGAACTCCAAATATTTATCTTGTTGGTTACAGGCAGAAAAAGTATAAACTTGTGTGTTATCGCAACAACATCTTGCATTGTGATTTAAAATACCTGTGTCTCTCTTGACGTTTCTTTTGTTTTTCTTCATCTCCTAAATCACTTGCTGCAATACTCCTATAATCAGTGTCTCCAGCGAAATCACTGTTGTTATTTTCTGAACAAAACATCAGCCATATTTGACATGAAAAATCGACAACCATTTGTTTGTTAATTAGATGTACAAAAGCTTGCAAGAAGCCTTACACAGAAAATTTGCATTAGGGGATTTCATCATTTACACTAAGAAGTGACACTGATATAGTGGAAGCAGTTTGTCAAGATTATTGAAAGATAGATTTACCTACTTGGCTTTACACAAAGTCAACACACTCAAATATTCAAACTTCTTGAAATCAGAAACAAATAGAAAGGTGGCTTTCAACACATGGTAATTGTACAATATGACACAATTTAAATAGAATATATATGTTCATTACATTATTTCAAATTTGGTAATCTCAACTTTTTTTATTGTTGTTAATTATGCATATTTCTTCATATTTTGGGGTGCAACAGTATATTTTAAAAATACTAAGTTGATTTATTTAAAGTTTGTAACTAACTGAAGGAAACCATTGAAACAATATTCTGGGCCTAGAGTCATGTAGGGATGGTCATAGTAGAACAGCTGGTTATCCTAGAATAAGTGTTTCATTCATACATGTTCTAAAAATCCTTACTTTCATCTGTTTGATGAGTCGGCATAGTGCTTGCAACTAAGCCACGCTTTCTACTCTTAGGTTCACGGTGTCTTTTGGATTTCATAATTGTTATAAGTGTACTTTCTAAACTTTCATCAGCCTAAAGAAACAAATGTAAATATTTATATTGGCTATTAAGTGCAAGCGATACCCATCTGCTAAGCTGGCGGTAACACAGCAAGGAATATATAGAACCTTGGTAAATTATGCATGTCAACAGGTTTTATTCAACAGTAATATATATCCTCGTTTAATCTAAATATGTTACTTTTTTAGTATCTTTTGATGACTGATGATCCTTGCTAGTAATGTTGGAAGACATTGCCAAAGCCCTTTCCTGTTCCAAAAGATCATCGATTCCAGCAACAGTGGCTGGAACACTTGGCCCTACATCATGTTTTCTACACACATGAACAAATGATGAGTTTTTCCGATTTGGAAAATTGAATCCCTAGGAAGTCAGGCTAAAAGTGGAAATGCCAAACAACAGCTAGAACACAGTACATTTCAGATTTTTTTAACTCTTGGTGAAACAGTCTGTTGGGTCTATTTTGAGTTTAATTCAAACTTGCAGCTCTCTTTACCTAATTATGAGTGGTGCACTAAACCTGGACATAATAAAGGACAGAGCAAGTGCATGTGCAAAAATGTGCATACAATGGGTAGAAGTTTATGTGGCAGATTTGAATTTAAAACGGGGGTTAAATTTGAACATATTTTTTCAAACTAAACTTGAGGCTCCTAAACTGGGGTTAAAGTTGAACAAAGAACGAGATAACCTTATTAAAATCTTAGCTACTTTTTACCTAAATGGACTTTCTGATGTGCCAAGTGGTGATCTGCTGGCAGGTTCTGTGGATAAAAAAGGAAACCCATGTGAATAGGATGTAAAACAAAGAACATCAATTATAAGTTTCTTGAGTTTGTTTATTCAACACAAATGCTTAATACCAGCATTTCTGGTGTTTGCAACTAACCCACTGCATTGTTGTGCTTGTACCTGAAGTGGTGTTGTATCCGAGGTTGGGAACTTCGGTGCCAGCAGGATAGGATGTAACTGATGTTTCTCCATTGCTGTCGATTCTTACAATTTCGGTCTTTATGATTTCACCAGTTTTTGCATTCTTTACCAGTCTTCGAATTACCTAAACAAAATAATAAATGAAACAGAGTTTTTGTAACTCTCACTTGTAATTTAGCTTTAGGACACTTTTAGATTCAGGACAAAAAATTCAGATTAAAAAACAGAATACATTTGCTGACTTTAACGAAAGTATTTCAAATCTCATGCTAATGCTAGTCTTTACTCCATACACATACTTATACCCATACCCACACAAACCAAACTACCTTGTTTCTTGTAGAATAAGGAGATATTACTCTTAATTGGGTCAAGAAATAGACACTGGCATAACAGTGACGTGGATGTGTGCCAGTCAACCAAACTAAGAACCCTTAATGGTCCAACATGGTTTTGGTGATGTGGTACATATTCATCATCAATGTATTTGTACTTTCAAAAACCAACAATAAGCACTTCAGTAGTGAACATTTTACCATTCAACTAATTTGGCCTAATAGTTCTCACCCAAAAAAGCCTGCAAACAAAATTTTTGGGGCCGGAAAAAGAAGGTAAAATGGGTCAACCTAACCTAAACAACTAACATACAATTAAAAGCTTGCAATATATAAGCTAACAACTTCAGAAACCCATATACTTTGTGTAAAAATGTAAAGAAATTTGGATCACTCATTCTTGACCAAAAACGTGTAAACAAAACAGTCCCCTTCAATGTGGACTCATAATTACCATGGCAATCTTACCTTCTTTTTTACAGTTGTGGCAGTTTTTTTGCTTGCATTGGAGGATGCAACTGAAAACAAATCATATTACATCTGTGAACAGTGACAGAAATAAAAAAAAACTTTTAGAACAAAACAAAAAAATGATATAATTATAATGTGAAAAAATTTGAAAACAACATGTAATACGATTTGCTCCAGGTCGTAAAAACTGGTTTAGGTTAGGGTTTATCATAATTGCTTTAAAATATTTTGTCATAAAATCAGATGTAAATTTGTGCACAATCATTTGGGGGATTCATTATACAATTCTTCACAACTCACCACCAGCTTGGGTAGAACCTCTGCAAAACAAAAACCTCATTGCGGTTTTGACATTGATACATATAGTAAATGCACAATAGTTATATTATACTTCAAGTGTTTACAAAAAGGAGGGGTAATGATTATTATTTCCTGGAGATTACAAGTGTATTACATTGGGTCACTACTTTCTTTGTGTAAAACATCGTCTCAGACCAAAAGTGAATGTTTTGCCAAATACTGCACTCAATCCAAATTATACCCCACTGGTAAAAGTTCTTTTGGTAATTTCACCAGGTATTTACAGCATTGCTAACTTCAATAACAACGCCAAATTTTTATTGTATTTTTTACGTAACAACGCTAGGTTTTTGCTTTTACCTGTTTTTGCTGGAATCCGCCATTCAAACCAGCACGTGTTAATAAATAGTTTGTCACTTGTACAAAAAGAACAACATCAGAATAAACGCCAAAGCTAACTTCTCCACCGTCCAGACTTTACGACTTCACGCCTCAAGGCGGCAGCGTAAAAGGTGTCTAAAGTCTGATTACCACAAATAGATGTTACCCAACATTTTTTTATACTTCTGTAGTTGACAAATCAGACAATCCGGATGTATTTTATCTGTTTTTAAAAATTCAGGCAACTAAAAAACTCAAGGTTTAGTAATTAAATACCACAAAAGTCAGTTTCTTTAACATTTTTGTTTTACGTTTATCAAAACCAAAATCGTTTTTATGTTATTTTTTCGCAAAAAAAATCAGACTTTTTTCTTTCGACTACAAAAATTATGCGGTTTCAACTTGACAATAAAAATACTGATGAATTGTCCTGTTACTAACCCCGGTCAAACTAAAAATTTTAGAAACACTGTTGTTGAAAACGGACAACATTCCTTTTTTGTTAGTTCGAAAAATACCATGCTTCGCTCATAGTCCGAAGAAACATGACACTCTATGGTGACGTCACAAACGTGTACGTCGAAGTGTCGCAGTATTCCAACACACACGTCAGAACTTTCAGTAAAAGCATGTTGGTTGGTTATTTCCTTCACTCACATAAAAAACAACACTGTTCCATCAGGTGCAAGAACAAAACTATTATGCTGCAGCAGTCCAGTTTCAGTGGCGGTACTTTTCGTTGTGCGCAAAAAAAATTTGTATTTTTGGTGTAATTTTCGTATTTTATTAAAACTCAGTAGAGTGACTATATCAATAAAAGTAGTCAATATTTAGGTACATTCCACCTTTATCTCACTTTTGTCCTTCATTACTCATCTGTAGAAAGGTGTAAAGCATCCTTGCGACCCTCGTTTGGGCATCACTGGCCTACAAGGACAAAAAAACTTCGCGTATCTATCAGATGCTTGCTTTATTTAACACCAAAAATACAAGTATTTTTCCGTCGATGTATTTTTTGTGTATTTTACATGTATTTTACACACGTGTATTTTATTTTTGAAAACCTAGTAAAGACAAATGCGGTCATAATCGGCTTTAGTTCCGTTCTTTTTGCGCAGTAATCATCATTTATCACTGCCTAAAACAGTGGTTCTCATTTTTTTAAGCTTGCGGCACACTAAGCAACTATATTTATTTTCGCGTCACACTTTGCAAACAAATAACACGAAAAGTTGTCCGAAGGAAATTATTTTGCTTTAATGTGACGGGTGAGGCTGCTTTTGGCTACAAATCAAACAAAACGAGGTTGTCATACACACTCGCATTTCGTCATCAAGCTCTAAAAGTGTCTGCCGTTTTTGACATTGAGATCTGATATTCACTGCAATACGGTTGTGAGATATTCGCACCATTAACGTACAACTCCTCATTATTCTGTCACAATTAACAAAAGAAGCCAATTGTTCGCAATCAATTCTCATTATCGCTGTCGATTATTGTTGATAATGACACGTCACGCTTACACCATGAGGTAAAAAAGCCTGATTGAAACAACATACGATCCGTTATTTCTGTAATGTTTCATTCAAAATAAGATCCCGTAAAATTTAGACGCAAAATCGATTCCGGCCCAAATGAGCCTTGGAAACGAAAATTTCGCGGCACACTTGGAAAGCTCGCACGGCACACTAGTGTGCCGTGGCACACAGTTTGGGAATCATTGGCCTAATATCATTATGATGCAAGCAAACAATTGCCAGTTTGACGTCATAAACAATCCAAAACTAATTGTATGTTGTTTTTAAGCAAGCTATAAAATAAAATATCAATTTTTAATGACTACCTTCCTCTCACCAGCCTAAGAGTTTTTAGTCTTGCACGGACGCCATTACATATACTGTAAAATGCATGTGCACGGCGGCATTTATTAGCACACCCCTGTTGTCGGGTACGTCTTTTTGTAAAGAAGCAATAAAAAATCGCAGGAAAAAAAATTAGTTACTTGGTAAACGACATAAAAATAAAACAACACAATGTGTTTGATAAAGGCAACACTTGCGCTAGAAAATTTCGAAAAACGGGCCGGGAAAGAAGAAATAAAGGCAAAAGCAGTTTGTGCGGGCTCGATAAACCTGTTAAAATCTTGCATATAGTATGTGAAAAAACGTACTACCAATCGTTTGAGAAAATCATCGATTCATACAATGAACCTCGGTTAATCCGGATCTTTGCCTAGTTCGGAAAAAACTGGAGGTACGAGTGATTTGTATTCTTTTTTCCAAAAACTACAGGCTTCGGAAATGTAAAATGTTTGCTAACTCTAGAAAAAAGTCGCACTTTTTCATTTTTAATACGGATTTTTAACAGTGCATTCGCGCAGTAAACCATGTTGTAGTTATACAAGCTTGTTTATAACAACGCTTACTGTTAAATACTTCCATTTTTAACTGGTTGGTATTCACCCATGTTGTCCATCCCCGTCGTGGTGCCATTCCCCCGCTCGCTTCTCCAGCGAGATTCCCAACTTCTCAGTCCACTCTCACCGCATAGGTGCATCTGTTGGTCTTTTAACCATTGTTCACGATATTTGTTTATTATCTTAACGTATTTTAACCGTTTATAAGCAATGGTCAAGATTTACAAATAACAGGTAATTCGTAAATATATAATAGGCTTGTGTTGGACTGCATGCAAATGAAAGTGCGAAATGCCTTCCCTGAAGTTTTAAAATGCCTCACTGGGGTAAAATGACTCAATTTCTTTACGATTGGAAACTACTGATCAAGATTAAACATCAGACTTGAAACTGTACCGGTCGTTCAATATGAAACACAGTTTTATTCCACAATATTGTAACACATATTGCACAGTATTGCAACATATATTGCTTTAGCATGAGCTAATGTTATGCTTCCGTAAACTTGTTAGGTCATCGCAATGTTAACCCCATTACGTAATGTGGGAACGCATTATCGTTCTCAAGCACTGCGTTCGTCCTTGCCGTCCTTGTGGTGTCAGGGCGTTGCGCAAGAGCTGAGAACAGCCTGAAATGATATAGTAAGCCCTAAGATTTCCAGGCCTGTGAAAAAGGGGATTATGTGGCAACAGGGCTAGAAAAAGTGTATTTTGGTTGTAAGATATAAACCTTCATGATGTTGTCTAAACAGGACCTGAGCTGGGTGACCATTCAGAACGCTGTCCCAAGAGTTGCATCAGAGGCACGCGTACTCCAGCGACCTCTAACGGTGACGGGACTGTAAACACCTCTCCCACTACATTTCCGCGTCGGCTCTTAGACCTCTTAGGTTCGGCGCTGCAAAACCAACGTATTCGAATAAACCGGATCTTCGTCTAATCAAGATGAATTTGTCGGTACAATCGAATCCAGATTACTAGAGGTTTTACTGCTTTCAAAACATTGTAGCTGCACACTACAAAACGTTTATAACGATACGTGGCCAACGTGAAGAGAAACGATAGTTGTAACATTTTTACGATTTTCTGTGCTTAACGCCTTTCTTTTACCGTTTGTATGCTCACATTGAGTCCACCGTCGAGCTTTCTGCTTTATTTCTCGATTAATTTAGCTTTAAATATCAGTGAGGGTTCCGTTAAATAGAAAAGGTAAAGAAGCACTGATTGGCTGCATAGTATTGTGGCGTGGGAAACGAATGTGTTTGTGCCGCTGGAGGCTGCGTGTGCCTTGTGACTGCTGTAGAAGTGAGTAACGCTTAGAAATTAACACGCAATCAAAGAAACCTTTCCTGTCATGGTTCCCAAACTACGCGCCGCGACGGCACGCGTGGAGGGTCGTTTTACTTTTCCAGGTGCCTCGCAAATATTTTCGTTACGCACCCAAACTGTTTTGTGTCAATAACTACAACTTTGTTTGAAAGCTTCGTTGTTAACTTCCTATCGCTGGTGCGTCGAAAGCTTAACCAACTTCTCCAAAGGCGTCTCTTCGAAGAAAGTTCGAGAAACACTGCCTGTATTTGCTGAGTCTATATATATATAGAGTTGTCAACTAAACTTGGATAATGGTTGCTGGCATGAAAGACAACAAAACCTGCAACAACAAAAAAACACCTTCGCCGCTGCAAAACCGTCAACATCCTTTCCTTCAAGGCCATTAGCGTATTATGCTATTTCAACCGTAACGTAGATGGCGACTAATCAGGCAATTCGTTATGATACCAAAATGCGATGCGAGCGAATTTGATGTAGGCTTGTTATCTAAAGCTGATTCTAGTCAACGCAAAGATGTCAAGTTGTAACAGTTAATTTTTATTGGCAACCAAAAAAATGGCCATCAAAAATCTCATTTGAAAGCAGGAGACTCAAAGGAGATCAAAGGTACAATAAACGCACAATGTTTAACTAACAAGCAATTGTTGTTCGTTATCCTCACTGTGCCAAATTATAAAATAAACGTGGCTGTTGTTAGTTTCATCATTCTCTTCGAGATTTTTTATGTGGTGACTTTCTATCTCGTTTGGAAGATGTATGGTGGGATTTTTTAGAGTGTTTTCTCTTTTTGTGCGTTCTTGTTTTGGATGATGTTGGACTTCTTTCTGAATGATCAGTGTTTGTATTGTGCTTTTTTTCATTGCGTTCTGTACTTAGCGGATGCCTAGATTGCATTGTATCCTCCAAGTTGCTTGCTTCAGACAAATGGGAAGAACTATTATCTTCTTCTGACAGTAAATCCTGAAACAAAACATAACATGTTGCGATTGGCAGAGAACCACTAAACTTGGCAATCTACCAAAATGAAAATTAATGTTGTGCAAGCTTTTAAATTTTGTTTGAAAAAATAGACAGAATAATTGTACATGGCAGGTAATAGTTTCGATCCAGCTTTGTTCTATGAGGCCATTTCAAGTATAAGTGAGCATACCTCCTTTTCTTTGTTTTCTTTGTCATTGTTGTGCCTTGTGGCATGAACGACATCTTTGTGGTCACTTGAACACTGATTTGCGGCATCATTTGTTTCTTTAAAACAAGCTAGAAGGTTAGCTTTTACCATATTGCAATTCCACACACCCACTATGAATTATTTTAAAAAGGATGTATATTTACCACATTATTTTAACTTGGGTCACATAGTTACCTAAGCTTGCATGGGTTCCCAATAAGTTTTTTCATTTTAATAAATTACATACAATTTGTTAAATTTAATGAAATGAGTTTGTGATTTAAACCAAATCCCCCCAAAACAAACCCTAATTTGTTACAAACCCTAATAGCAAAAACGACAACAAAATTGCATCTGAAAACTACTTGCAAAAATTGGACTTACCTAGGCCCAAATTTTCGAGCCTTTCTTGTTGAATTGCTTTGAAAGCATCAATCTTTTTTTGTAGCGAATGTTGATCAATATCAGCATCTTCTTCATTATCTTCCTCCTCTGACGTAACTTCTTCATCAGAACTGTAGCCAGCAACTAACCCTTTGATAATAAGTAGATGATGTTTTGAGTGGTTATCTATTTGACACGGCAATTTGGTTGAAATGCTATCATACCAAGTTCTGCAAGAAAAAGCTGAAACAATTAGAAGTTTAACCCATTTTGTCATTTCCTGTTCAATCATATGACAATATAACCTCAATCCACACATGCAGGTCATATAGAAAAACTTGCTTAATATTTAACTTTCACTTTTTAAGTGTCCTGATTAATAATAGTAGTATTTAAACTGGAAAAAAAATTTTAAACTCTAAATTTAACTAAAACACTTTCGCTATTAAACAGAACTTATGACTTATTTCATTCTATTTTTGTGTTTGGGAAAGGATAACAATTTTTTTGTGGAATATTATCTAAAGGTGTTTGCTGGAAAAAGTTCTGTTGCGGATAGTTATAGCCTGTATACAGAAAGGTTTTCCTACAAATAGGTTTGGAACTGTAAATGGGTTTGATAATTGGTAAAGAACCAGAATATTTCACACTTGTGCCCACTGAAATAATTTTGTGTCAATATCTGTATAAAGCATTGTTATGTGACCTTGTTAGTGTACCACATAAATACAGCATTCTTACTGTAACACATCGACGGTCAGAAAAAAGGAAACTTAAACTTACCAGTATCACATATTGATGAAAGAGCACTTGACTGGATTAATGGCTTAGCAGGTGCTTTTCAAAATAAAGAATACATAAAGCAATGCATTTCAACATATTTGGCACACTTTAGACAAAAAATCACAACAAACATAGTCTTCAACAGCATTTAACCCGACTTGGTACCTTTACTACATTGTTTAAACGTGTTGACAGCAATGTCTGTGATTTCAGCTTCGGTAACCTCCAGAAGTATCCTTGTCAACCATTTTCTTACCCTTGTTATCTAAATTTGACAGTTATTAATAGTACAGCCAATCGAAATTCCCCACTTTTTCTAAATCATAGTTAGACTGTGAGACAGTATCAAGTATGGTACAATATTTCATGTATTTATTTGTCTGTCACTTCTATTTGTTTATATGGCTCTGACACATGTATAACTTGCCATAATAATCACTTGTTGCGACGATGTTTGTGAGTTTTTGTTGCTTTACAACCAACCACATAACAAACACAAAGTTTCTACAAATGGTTGGCATTAGCCTGGTACAAACTTTTTTGTCACACATTTTTGGCACCAATTCATCAATTGATATAACTCCACATAGATAGCTACATAAGGAAAACAAATATTCATGTTTTTCATTTAAAGTAATATATCTGATTTAGGAAAACAAATTTTAAAATCCAGAGTTATTACTGCTTTACCAAACTTGAATAAATTTTATTGTTTCCAATTGGCACCGCCAAAAACTGATGACACAATACAATTATACCCATTATACAATTTAGTAATCAGCAACCAATGTTCTGTTTACTGACGGCACCACAATGGTTGTGAAAAAATACACTTAAAAATGTGTATAGGGTGCTTTGTGCTTACCAGATCTTCCTGGCTTTCAGCTACTTCAGGCATTTCCAAATTTTCAGACACATAACCATTTTCCTGTGGAAGTTCAGCATCAGATTCATCAGATTCTTCTTCGTCTGCTGCGTTTATCTTTTTCTGACACATAAAACATGTTTTACAATTTAATACAGTTTTTTTTTCCTCATTTAGGGAATTTAATGGATTCTGAAGATAAAGCAAACTTTTAAAACAAATTTTAGTAGAGTGGTGGCAAAGTCTGGGTTGTCATTTTTTTTACACTGCACCCTGATATTTTCCACTTATGCTATTTTCTACTATTACAAAAGATACAACCAATACTGGGACCACATTGGAGCTTACTTTTCTTGGCATTTTATAACATAATTATTTCTGCAATCATAAACGTCCCCACACATATGTATTGCTAAATGGGCAATTACCTCTGTTTCCTCTGCTAAAAAGTTGGCTGTTTTAACTTCTGTTTTTGATGTAGAATGTTCCTTTGTGGGATTTGTTTTTCCAATTTTTTCGAGACCTTCTCTTATCCAGGCAGGCAACACTTTTTTTGAAAACTTTTCTGCAAATGTTATTTTTTACATTTAATGTTTTTACTAATGTTTTCCAAACACAGTGTTACAACCTTCAACTGGTGGTGTAGACTCAATTTGGTAACGAGGAGCTTCATCAGGCAACCACTGGAAAAAACAATGTATTTGTTAACAATATATGCCTTTAATCCAATCGGGAAATGAAGTTTGATTTTATTTATAAGTTGTAGCTGGTTAAAATCTATCAACAACAATGGTGGATGACTGTAGTTAGGGAGGATTTTATTACTTTGTGCTCAACAGTTACCTTGTTGAGGTTTTGTGGAACTTCGATAGTATTCCGATGTTCTGGCACACTGCATAAAAAATAGGTTAAAAATGATCTCAATAATAAAAATACTAGCCCAAACTAATTACAAAAGTGGCACAAGTGAAAGTTGTGTTAGTTGTGTCTTAAAGTTTAGTGCTGCATCTGTTAATGCACTAGTTTTCAGCATGAGTTTTACACATGAACTAAACAGGAAAGTTGTTTTGTCCGCACTGAATGTTAACAAAGGAAAATGCACCAAGGAAAATCGAATTTACTGGACTTTATATAACTTACCTAGGCATATTTTCCATAGCGTTGGTTTTTGGTTCCCAAACATCATCTAAAAAAACAAAACTTGCTGATGGTCCCAATGCGACTGTTTATTGGTGTGAAAAATGTGTGTATCCTAAACGTATTTAAATATTTCTTTGATAATTTTCAACAATGGGTTTTTACAGGCAAATTAGTTAATATTTCATACAATGTCAGAATAAAAATAAAAACTTGGTTTGTATTAATCAAGAGTTTCAAAATATCTTTACATTGTTTCATAATTTGACACATTTGAAGGGGATAGTTAGGTAATTGCTGGGGGTTATAGGGCTAAACAAATCAAATAAAAAAACCATAACCTGGCACACAGACATTGCATTCCATGCATTGTTTAGAAACTTCCACTATTTAAGGCTAGTAACTACGAGGGTCAGACTTGGAGCTCATTAAGCTAGTGTAAAATCCCCATTACTCAATTACCATATGTTTGTTTTGGACAACCTAATAACCTTCAAGTTAATATCTACAATTATACTTCATCACATGCATATAAACTTTCTGTTTGTGCAGTGCAAAAGAATAGAAGTGTGTACTATTTTGGGGCTAGCAAATAAAGTAACAACCATTGAGAATTTACAGTCAAAGAAACTGACATTACAGAACTATACCCATATCCACCAGGTGTAAATCTTTTTATAAAGTCTGTTATTTAAGAAAATTGACAAATATTTGTTTCCAAATATTAACAAAAAGGTTTTTGACCAGTTAAATGAAATGCGGTCATTTGACCGGTCAATTGACAGGCTTGCCAATCCTATTTAATTAGTCTTAAAAGTGCATAAACAAGCTGCAGGGGAAACAAATGAAAACAAGTGTGTTCCCAAAGTAAACCCACAATAATAGAAATCTTACACACCTGGAATTGGAGGTGGCACTGGAGGGGGTGGTGGTAGTGGTGCTATAGCAACGTTACCTGGTTGGTGGTAAGGTTGGTTGGTAGTTGGATACCACTGACTGTGAACTGTAACAACAAAATATGGTTATCCATGGTTAAATACATTTGTTAGATCAAATGAATGCTAATTCTGATACCATCAAATGTGACTGCAACCACATGATATTAGAAACATATGTAACACAGCAAAGGTGTTAAGGAGTAGTAAATCAATAAGTTGACTTACTACTCCTTAGACTAGTAAAATCAATAAGTTGTACACAAACACTACAAGTTAAGCAAGCTTTGTGTAGAAAAAATTAGGGTCCCGTCACTTAAGACCCCTTACATACACCTTGCCCCACCTCCAACGTTCCAATTTTTACAGTAGTAGCCACTATGAAAAACAGAAGGGTCTCTCCAAACATTTTTTTCGTTAGAAGCAGATTCACCAGGATATTGGTTCTGCAAACATAAATTATAACAATTAAAAAAAAATGTGCACAGGAAACTAATTTACAACCAGTGGCATATCTGGGGGATTTTAGAGTCCACACCCCTCCTTTTTTGCCAAGTCCCTAAATGCATTTAATTTGCTAAAAATAAAAAACATAAGATTTTACGTGCCTTGCTCCAAGGTTTTTGCTAGCTTTGTTTTTTTTGGAGAGCAAGCAAGTCACTGCCTGGGATGTAATTAGACATTGTTTAACAACCTGACCTATGTTAGGGAGCTAATGGGACAACTGCTGTGATTGTATGGCAAAGTAAGAAATGTACATCACAATAGCATGTTGAAATTTCATCCAATCGAGAAAATGTTCAATATTTGGACCCATTTTGGGGCTTGTAGGGTAATGGCTTAGGCTATAGGGACAACCGAACAAAACATCAACCAAATTTAAATTTTATTCTATTCCGACATTTTTCAAAAAGGTTGACCACTAGATAGGTAGAAGGCATGCCACTGAGACTCTCAACTCAACTCCCAACTTTAAAAGTTTCATTTATCTGAGATAAGCCACCGCATGAACAGAAACTTTGTGCTGTGTGTCACCATAAATACAGTTTAATATATTTTGGGCTAGTGGGTTGCCACTGGAAATACAAGGTAAAACAAAACAGATGGCACAAATAAATGGCCAGCTAAGGGGATGTAAACTATAAGTAAATTTGTTTGACCAAAACATGCAAACAAACCAATCAAAACAAAAGCATCCCCCCCTAAAAAAGTGCATATTATAGGTTAAACAAAATGTTTGACAGCATCAGTGTGTAAACTAAATAATTATTAAGGCGTTCTCTGAAAAACCCTTGTCAGCATTTATTTTCGTTTTTTTCAATTTTCACACAGCTGCATTTTAATAGTTTAGTGCCATACCTTTTCTTTTTCACTTTTGTTTTGAATCCATGCCTGCGCCAAAGCTCCCCAGTCAACATCACCTAAAAAGTATGCATTGAGAAGTACCAATAACCTGTATGTATGCGCCAAATTTGCAATTTTAAATTTAATACAATCAGTTATGTAAAAGTAATAGGAAAACCCTAAGGGGATTGTACCACATTACCATACAATATAAATAACTGGAGGCCAAAACACATTTTTAAAACCCCCCAAAACTACATGTTTGTTCTCAGGTACCAGATTGGAAAGTTTAATTTTTGCGTGAAGGATTTATTTTAAAAAAATGTTTTGGAGCGGATTTAGGTGGACAACTTTTGGAACAGCGCTGACTACTAACTCTTTGTCTTGAAAGCTACAGTAGAAAATATACTAAACTGGCAGTGGCATTGCACTTTTTTGACACAACTCGATGTTAGTCATGCATTAATACACACAAAGTTGTAAGAAATAAAATATTACTCCGCAACTATTTTTACTCATGTTATGCTCGTAAACTTCCAATATTCGGCGGCACACCCTAACCTCCGTTTTGCACTAGGTAAGATGTATTGGTAGTTGTTGAGGCTGTAAGATTTTTTGCAAATAAATAATCTATTTACAAAATAAAGCAGTTGGTGAAGATTGTGTGCGGATTGTTAATTTGTGTGCGGATTTGTAGTCAAATCACCGAAAGTGTGCGGATTGTAGGGTCAAAATCAAAATATTACGTCAAGAATTTATCCTTGCACTGGCTCAGATATATGAAACCTGGGTTTTTCAAATTTCACCCCAAACTAAAAACACTTTCGTTATTTTTTCTTAATTGTGGCATATACTATACTCAAGAAAACGTCACTAAATCACAGTATGCCAGGCCTGACGTTATACCAAATCATAGTTTTAAAAAATATACATATTTTTTAATTTACTTGAACTTTTTATGCAGAAAAAGGGCAACTTTTACAAAGTAAATCGGTACTCAAAAGTTGCAAACAGAAACACACCTTTTTCATTTGCCTGCAACCCATTAGGTACAGATCCTGGTGGTGTTTGATTCCACATTAGAAACTGTCGTAATTTCCTGATCCACAGTCCGCAATAATAAAAAATTAACTGTTGTGCCAATAACAGATCAGCCCGCAAAGTATGGCAGCTGCACGTGCAAGATGATTGTGAATTTTGGTTTCATGCACCCCAAATTTTGTTTCCTTAAATCGATTACAATAGCACAACGACAGCAACTCTTGTTAATTAGCAAAGTTGTCAGCCGCCATTCGGTAAACTTACACCGATTCAAGTGTTGATCACACTGATTGCGACAAGTTTTTCGGTCATCGAATGACTTTGCAAATAAACTAAAATCAAAATACTTCTTTAATCATAGATACTTGTATCGGTGCTTTAATATTTCTTTCCCCCACTTCATTACTGGTTAGTACTGAATTGTTTGCCAGGCTCATTCAGCATACATAGTTGTCTTGATATAAAAATCGTTGTCGCATCATGTAAGTCAGTAGCACGTCTGATGTGAAACAAAATGTCTGGCCTGGGACAATACAAGTAAAAGCTCATTTAAATTCAGTCACAATCACGCCTTGATATGAATTATTTCTAGGCGACATTTGTGCTGGAACTGTTCTTGGTCATTTTATTTTAATATACAGCGTTGATGCAGAACGCGTTGTTGGTTTTTGTTTGCGAGTCACAAACTAAAACTTTCGAAGGAAAATTTACCACACATCCATCATAGCTGGAAGGTTGTATTTAAACCTGAACACAACAAGAGTAACAAGATGTGACTTTTTGACGAGGATATTGAATCAATGGGTCAAATATAGGCTATAGATAATGTACATCTATACAGGGCTGGATTAACCATTAAGCAATATAAGCACGTGCTTAGGGCATCAAGTGAAGGGGGGCACCACAAAACTTATCATAGCCAAAGTTTACACTTGGAATTTATTAGTGTCAATTGAGAATTACACACCGGGGCACCTGTGGCGGCTATTCAAAATACAACTAGGAACTGTTGCCGGTCGCATTACCGACTTTAATTTACTACCGGCCGTCGCATAGGCACCGAATTACATGTGAGGTGAGAAATACACGTCACCATACAATCTATTGAAAGAACTTGTCGCTGAGAACACGAAAAAAACGCTGTTTTATTAAGCACCAGCACAAAACTAAACTAACTACCGAGACCAAATAGCGTTTCCAAAAGCTAAAGACACTCATGAGAATTCGACAGTGGCACAGGCAAGGATTGCAGTACGGTACGGTACGCTTTTCGTAATGCGGTACGTGGTACGCTCAACTCAAAACGTACCGCATCGCACTGTCATCCTTGGGCACAGGTATCTAACGCGTAAAGTTACACCACTCTAAAAGAGGTTTTTAAAACGGCATGTGACTAAATGTAGAAATATAAGGTCACGAATGCACTGTGGTACGTCGTACGCGTAAGGACAAATGTAGCCACAAGAACTTTAGTTCTATTGTTTTAAATTCTTTAACAATAGTGCTTTTCTGGCATATTGCATAGTTGTAACTCAATATATGCTGATCAAGAGCAATTTGGTGCAGCGTTTTGTTACTTAAGCGTTGTATTCATCGTTCATTACCGTATCATTGTAAATGTAATGTAACATTAGTATCAATGACCGTGGATTAGCTGGCAAACAATTGCGAGTTTAAAGTCATAAACGCCATAACATGCCAAAACTTTATACCAGGGGTGGCCCGCCGTATGTTATTACAAATTAGTAAATTCACCCATTTCATTATTCTCTTGACCATTTTCCTAAAGCTTGAAGCTGGTGTTATTTGTCTTCTAGTTCTTGTTCACACCTACACGGCCCGTCGGCCAAATTAAAAATCTGGTCTGTGATTCTAAACACCCCTGCTTTATACGTTTTGGGTGCATCACGTAGTTTTGTCACCTTGTCAATTAAATAGTTTTAAAGCAAACGAATTTCTAAGTACCTTTCGGTTTTATGCGAATAGCAGCCTACCTGCACGAAATCACTACGAAAAGAACAAAAGTCAGAGGTGGTCACCTCCGTGCCTAAAAACCTGGTCCCGCCCCCGGCTAACGCTTACTCTACGCCCATAAGTGCACAACCTGCGGCCGCAGGTACTATAAAATGCGGCCATGTACATGAACATTAAAGTACATGTAATGGCAGCCGTGCATTACTAAAAACTCTTAGGCTGGTAAAAGGAAGGTAGTCAATAAAAAATTGATATTTTTAGAAATAACTTGCTAAACAACCCACACACGAATAGTTTTGGGTTTTGCATGTTATAACGACGTTTATGACGTCAAACTGGCAATTGTTTGCCAATAAATCCAAGATCATTGTTGCATCACAATGATATTATGCAGTATTAAACGATGATTACAAAGCAATTGTAACATTTTGAGTCTTTGCTAAGTTTTGAAACCCTGCACCAAGTTGTCTTTAATCAACATATGTTAATGTACAACAAAGCAATATTGTCAAGGATTTAAAAAGAATGGAACTAAAGTCTATTATGGCTGCATTTGTCTTTACACATGTGGCGTACCACGCTGCATTCGTGACCTTGGATTACACTTTAAATTACGTGCCGTTTTTGGAGACCGCTTCAAGTTTTTTTAACTTTACGCGCGCCATTGTGAGGACTTTAGTTGGTTTTTCACGCGTGTACTCAGCCGCTGAAACTTGACTGCGGCAGCATAACAGTTTTGCGCTCGCACCTGATGGAACAGTGTTTTTTTTATGTGAGCGAAGGAAATAACCAATCAACATGCTCTTACTGATAGTTTTGTCGTGTGTGTTGGAATACTGCGACACGTCGATTTACACGTTTGTGACGTCAGAATAGAGTGTGTGGTGACGTACGTCTGCCACCTTACATTTTTTGTAGTTCGGCGCCTATGTGGCGGCCGTGAGTAAAATAATGTCCGTAATGCGGCCGGCAATAGCAAGGTTGTACACACCAATGCACGGCCGCCATTACATACACTGTGCTCGGCCTCATAAAACGCGCTTAGTTGTGCACCCATGCTCCATAGGATCTAGATAGGCACCAATTTAAAAAAAAATGTACGACCCTATCTGATCAGGATTGCATCGCTTGACACCACTGTTTGGGGGCACCAAGGTCTTTTAGTGCTTAGGGCATCAAAAGGGGTTAATCCGGCCCTGCATCTATAACATCCAAACAAACATTGTTTGTTATTTGAACATGAGAACGATAGTTACTTTTGACGCCATGACGAAGTTGATTTAGCAATTCCTTTTTGTATCGCAGGTGATGGTCTGAAACAGTATGCTACGGTTTTATTTCTGTGTATTGTGTAACTAAGTGATACTTTTATACAGTGTAAAACGTTTTTACCTTTTGGATTCCTTAAATGTTATATTGAGGTAATTAACCCCTCTGGCAAGACGGTTGATAAGTTATAAATGTGTGAATTAGGTGCGATATTGTCGTCTGTTTGTTTTTCTTGCTCAGGAAAAGAAAAAAAATTGGCCCGGCGAATAAAGTGATATGCTTGCAAAAGGTGCCTGCGATTTTTCAACTAGCTTTTGTGTGACGCTTGGGTGGTCAGAAGACACACAGATCAAGTGTTGCATGTCTGTTTATAAAAGTGACCAAAGTCCAATCATCCCTAGTTTTTTTAAATCATAGTACGCCGGGCCTACAAGAGGCGTTATACCGTAGCATAGTCGACCTTCCAAGCATCTCCAGTCAGCAAGGCATGGCTAGAAAAATCTAGGATTCGAACCCACGACAGGAGCCTATCCGGGGTTGGCGCTCTACCAACTGAGCTACGCAAGCACGGCGGTAATCCTGCCGAAAGTCGAATCACAGACACCGCTGCCTGCTGTATGCTGCACACGTCGGTTTCTAGTAGGGGATCGCCAGATCGGCCATAGCATTCAAATGGGAATTATATGCTTGCGCATATATGGTACTAGGATCTGCCCTGAAGCTTTCATGCAGCCCAACGATAGCGGCATACTCATATATGAATCATACGCCAGGCCTGCAAGAGGCGTTATACCGTATCTGAGTCGGCCTACTTTTTTTATATTTTCTTCTTTTGAAAACTGCCTAACCTCAGTAAACTCTCATTTCTCTCCATTCACCAGAACGGGTAAATTAAGTCGTTTTGTACGTTTTGTTGTGCCTAGATATTTAAACTTTTTGCATTGGCCCCATGAAACAAACGACAACCCAGCATACATTTGCTCAGAGTAGTAGCTTTTTATTTTATTTTGCAATTTTTAGACAACATAACTTCACGATCGTGGCCCTTCTTCGGCATTTACTTGACGGCGAACTCCGAAAGATTGACCCGATTGACTTGCTAGCTTGTTCGTACCAGCTTGAATACCGATTATCTTTCTTCCTTCGATCAAAGTGGCGTCATCGAATTCTCTTGGGTTTTCTTGGGACTGTTTAGGACCCAAAATCGGCCAATTCTTAAATTTGGGTGATTCGGGATTCCATTCTTCTTTTCCCTGGCACTATTGGACAAAAAAGATGTTTCCATCACTTATTATTTAGGGGCGCAAAATTAAAGATCATTGGAGTAATTTCGGTCGTGTCCGATTGAACGTTCAACAATTTATTTTTTTACTTTTCGTGGTGTTAAGTTTTGCGCATCATGTTAAGCTCATTGCCACTTGTGCAACAGACTAAAGGGTACCATTAGGCGAGATGGTTTCTTCAGAACTATCTGCCGGATTAGGGTTGTTGTCATATCAAGAGCAGTTTTTAGCAGTTTATTTGAAATAAACGACATTAGACCAAGTGTCTGTTGTTGAAGATTAAGCGATTCAATGACAACATACTTTTTTCCAATTTTACACGACGTGTTAAAAGGCAAATTTCCTTCTGGTTTACGTAATAAAATGAATACTTACCACCCGACCAAGTGCGTTTAAGGTTGCTGTTACTTGTGGAATATTTGTTCCATTATAAAGATCAACTGTTTGGAAAAGATCTCCTTTTACCACGCCGTACGTGTTAATTGCGGAGAGAAATCTCTCAATGTTTTCCATCTTAATTTAAAATAATTTTATGTATGTCGTTTACATGATATCCTAAAGGGAAACTCGTTAAACTACAAAACAGAAACAAAAATTTCTTAAGATTAAAATACACTACTCCCTCCCCCCAAAAAATACATATTATCGTAGTTTTAAAAATTACATAAAAATCCCTTTTAACTAAGTTCTACCATTCTAAAAAAAATCATCTCGAAAAAAACCTTCGGTTACCTGTCGAAACGCTTGTGCACTATCTGAACTTTTTTTGACACATCCAGGTTGCAGTGTATTGATTAACCTTGACGAAAAATAACACTATGTTAAACGCTATCAAATATTTAGCTATCTATGAGCGCGCTGTCTGTCAGTACGCTAGACATCAGCCATTGGGAGGAGATACATTAACGGTTGTGACATTTTAAAACACCTTTGCGAACTTTGCCGCGAATGCACGACTCAAAATCCCCTTTATGGGCTTGTAAGGTGATAAAGAGTAAGACTTTTTTGCCGGAAAAGTTCGAGCGCACTGAAACCGTAAAATCAAACTTTGGCTACCTAAAGATTAATTAAATTTGGGACCGAAATCTTGCTTTTGTTTAAGTAAATGGAATCGCTATAATTTAAGGAATGTAAAATCCACGTAAGTCATTGGGACATTTTGCTGCGTGAATGCGAAATGCACGGTAACTGTACATTGGTACAAATCGACCTGCATTACAAAATCAAAACCCGGTATTTATATTTTTGAGGCTTTGCTTTTTTCTCGTTTCTTTCTTAAACTTTTGTTTCATGTTTCTGCCTATTATTAAACTAACGTGCATAATATTCTTCCATCCTTCAAATTTTTTTCAAATGGCATGGAGCCGTCAAACACAGGACCACATATGGCTTCGATCCACTCTTTCACCTCGGCTTCTTTGGCCGGATCTCGTTTTCCTTGGATCTAAATACAAAACAATCATGACAGATAAAATGCTTTGCACCACAGGCTACCATTGAAACACAAAGAATACAACACAGGTAAAGAGGTCTGACGAAATTTAACATTGTAGTATCTTACCTTCCTGGCAACCTCAGCACTTAAACCGTATGCGTAACCTGGATTAGCCATATTGTGCAAGCCTGAATCGTTATGTTTGACAATATCTGCAATAAAGCGTAGTTTTTTTTTCGTTACCAACCATTTGTTATGTTTAATTAAGTTTTGTTAATGAGCTATACTCAAAAACGTATAGCAGAAACACTGCTATCCAACTAGCCTACAACATTTGCACACGGATCGAGATGTGCGAACTGACAGACATTCCTCCGACGGGTCCAGCAGTTATTTAATCATTTGCACTTTCCCAAGAGAATAAACTGACAACCTCTGGAGATGATCAATACAGATGATGATGTCATTGTGCGATCTAAACATAGAGTACACCTAAACTTGTTTGTATGAGAACTGCAATATCCATTACGTCATTTGCATTTTTTTGGCTAAAAAATTGGACGCAAGGTAGCTGCAAGACAACCAAAATTTTAAAAGGTTTAGTTTGTTCGAAAGTCCGAATAGTTACACGGTTAATGATGAGCTAATGCTTATTGGTTGTCTGGCATTCGTCAACTTTAGCCAATAGACATGCGACATCCCAAACTCTAGTCAATGCATAGACTCTCCCCCTAGTTAGCCTAAGCCAATTCCTTCGTTGATATCGTGACTGAGCACGATGAGTCAGAATGTACAACTGGTTTCAAACCTGTCTGAACCAGTGGTTTTTAACTTTTATGGTTTGCGGCACTCTGTTACTGAGACCAACTTTTACGGGCACCCAAGAAGCAGTATCGGCAAACATGTAAACTTCATTCTCAAAAACCTTATGCGGTAGAAAGTCTCTCGCAGCTTACATTACACAGATTAGTCTGATGTATTCAAAGTATAGTGCAAAAATGGCGTTCATGTCGGGTAATATACATCGACATTATTTTATCCTCAACGGCGTCTGACCATCCGCAAATCTGCACTTCCTGTTGCTTGCAGCGATATGTTTCGACGCAACAGCGCCGATGCACTGCCGTAAGTTTTATCAAATGCTAACATAAGAAATGGTAATTATACAAATACGCAACGAGTAACTGGGATATCGCCTGGTTACCATATATCCAACATGCGGGAAGGTGACTTCGTAAAGTCGAAGAGCTGTCGTTTATTGTTGATTGTTACTTACAATACCGATGTCATTCCACCAAATGCTAATATAAGACTTGGATTCGAAACAACTATTGCAGAATAGACCGCTATTCTACAATGAACATCCCTAGAGAGCACTTTCCACTTACGGATTGCACAATTCCAGACATCGAGTAATACGATGGTGGGAGCTGAAGAGATGCAACAAAGAAGTCTTGTTGGTGATGACAGTATAGAAAACGAGACGACGGGAAGGAAAAGCAAAAGACCCAACGAAGAAAGTCAAAAGCAGATGCGGAGAAGAGAACGTCTAAAACGGAAAATATTGGATCATCGACAAATATCTTACAAACACTTTATGTGGCTGCACATTACATTGATTGTGTAACGAATAATTGTTTGTTTCACTTTCCTTTCTTTTTGTCCTGTTTTCAACCACTATTACGTGTCACTTTGTTTCCCACCATCCCCACTTAGTTGTATCTTTAGGCTTATTTTACTGCATATTTTCACGTCACAACAGTACACATTTTGTGAGATAAATTTCCTTTTACTTTTTAAAAATGTCGTCTTATTTGTTTCTTTCTCTTCACCATGTTTTCTGTTTGATTATATTTATTTTATGCACTATTTTATTATTGCCCTTTCCGCCTCGATAAACACCTACTCCCGGATGTAACAAGCGTCGTTGTGATTGGTTAATTGTCCCGCAGTGCTGATATGTTTACCTGGTGAAGAATAACGAGGCAGTCTTCTTGTGGGTGCCTTGCTGATTGAATTGCTGTGTTGTACTTGTTGTTTTATATTGTGGAAGGTTGTTTGGGATATAATTGCAGTGTGCATGTTTTGTTATGTCTGACATAATTGTGACATCTTGTTTGCCAGTAATTGCTGACTTCTATGAATGCACCTTTTTTCTCTACCTTGATGTATGGTGCAATCTCATACGGTCTGTGACGTAATGATAAGAGTCCAAGTTTTAAATGATAACGCAACGTGGTTTTGTTTTGTCCCTTTCGACTACTGTGGAGCACAGTGCCACTTCTGTCGAATAAAGTTATCGTTTAGCAATGCGTATGTGACGTCATAGTAGAGCATTGTAGTTTTATGTTGCTCGTTTAGGTGTGCGACAGTAAAGTTTACACGGTGCGCTTGTGGCGTATGCGAATAAAGCGTCTGACGCGAAGGGTGTTTACACGAAAACAATCAAAGCGTATCTTTTGTGAACATACAAATCATTTTTTTCAATGAGCTGAGCCTGTAAACATTTTTTATCAATGAGCTACCCGAAAATTATGTTTTATAAGTTGTACACAAAAAATAAATTCTAATGTTTTTTTTATCATACCCTGAATATAAACTGTTCGTCTCTAATAGAATCCATATTAACTGCATATAGCAAGATAATTTTTGGTTGTTTGAAAGCCAAACTAACAACAAATACCAAGACAGCAAGTACGTCAAGCGAACGGCGCGAAATTTTCGCTCTTCACGCGTTTCAAGATTTGGACGCGAAAGGCGTTTCGTGCGTGCGTCGCGTGACGCGCAACATAATAAAATAAACACTAAATTCTCGAGTTACGCGTGTCGTGTAAACCGGCCTTAACTGCTACCGTCTTTGTGGTCCTGAGATTTCCCGGTTCCCAAATAGTTGGTGAGCCTTATGGTGTACTTTACTACGTGTGAAGTGTATTTGTTTGACACCTTGCCTTATGTGTAGAAACCGTGTCCTTTCGTCTACATTTCAATTTCGTTTTAACTTGCGCACGATTGCGTACTGCACATTCGACAACAAGAATAACATCAACTGAGTGAGCGAGTTTGAGGCTTTAAGCGAAACTAGTGTTAGGTAGACTTGGCTTTTGTGGTGAGCCGTTATTGCAGGGTTCTGAGCCGTTTACAGAATTAGGGAGACAGTTTCGGGAAGAATGATCGAGTTGGCTGGGGTTCTTGGGTTTGATTCGCAAAGATAACAACGCCTCCCGAAACGGCTTGGCCCAATAACGAGGCTGTCAAAATAATTTGCAAATTGCTTAAAATTGGGTAAACAAACAAATACCTTACCGATTCTATCATATTGCTGCACTAAAACAAAATTGTGCTTTTTGATCAAGGGCGTGGCCAAGTTCAGGCACGTTTTAGTCACATGACGCAGGGGGAAAGGATTTGGTCGAAAGTAACAAATCTCGCCCTATGGTTGCATTTGGGAAAGGTGTAGTGAGTGCACTAATCGAGGCATGCTTGTACTTGCGCTTTCAAGTCACTTAGCGACAGATCAAGTATTTTGATGAGAAAAATTAGTTTTCTTGGGGTTTGACCCTCGACGTTCCCGAGTACGAAATCCGATCAGGTTTTTTATGTCAGTATATGGGTCGAACGCCTCATCAGTCCATTCGACCAAGCGCTTGCCCAACGTGCCAAACTTTTTTTTTTTTTTTTTCACGGGGTTCGAACCCGGGACGATCCTGAGAACTAATCCCAATCAGGTTTTTTATGTCTGTATATGGGTCGGGGGGCTCAGACCATTCGACCAAGTGCTCGCCCCAACGAGCCNGACCCGAGTCTGAATCGAGTCCCGCCTTTGAAAAGACTTGAATTGGCTCGTCACACCAGAGACTTTACTCAATTCAGACTCGCTAAACCAGACAAATGACTTGATCCGAGACTCGAAAAACATTTGTGATGAAATAGATAACGTGTCCCACGAACCACGTAGGATCCAATGTGCGATGCTTACAGGTATTTTCAAGATAATTTGTGACGGGGTCGGTCCTATACTGGCACTCGTTCTAAGTAAAGAGAGTGGGTTTGGATAGGAAAAGATACCACCGAAAAAAACCCTGTCGGATAGTTTCAGGGCGCCGATGGGAGGAGTGCAAAAAAAATACAAAAATGTGATAGTACAATAACTGAAATTTGCACAGTACAATGCCGTGACGTGAAATTTTAAAAATATAATAAATAAGGAAATCACCAGACTTGGAACTAGATTTAAACCAATCAATTTTAGTTCTCATCAAATCGGAATTTATTCTTGTGAGCATAAGCATAAGAATTGCAAATATTTGTACCCCCAAGATTGGCACGTTTTGCACTGTATAATTCGCCTGCAGGCTGAAACACGTTCCGACAGACCTGATCAAAGAGTTCTCGAGCTTTAATTGTTTAAATAATTTCAATAGTGAAAAACAAATTGTTTTTTAATTTTAGAAAAACCTAGACGCGGTAAAGAAAGTAAATCAAGAACGTAAATCCTTGTTTATTAGCGAGTAGGTATGAAGGAAAGTTATTGCCAACGCACAGTCCTCAAGATGGCCGAGTGGTTAGCGCGACTGCCTTGTGCAGACAAGGTTGCGGGTTCTAATCCCATCTCGGTCGGGCAAAAGGGGCCATGGGCTCTCCTAAATTTCAAAATTGTGCAATGAAGCATGCTACTCCTGACAAAAATCCCACAACAACTTTATTTAAGGCGGAAAACGTTTCGCATAAAAAAGCTTTAAAAATTGACTATGCGACTAAACGGATTAGTCTGTGATGCTAAGTAAGTAAACTTCAATGCATAATACAACCGACATAAGTTACAAACTGTGTTCTCTCTTACTACCAGGCTGTGTTAAGCCGCAACAGCTCACGAGACAGTTGCAATTATACGCACTACTTCATACATGTTGGCAGGTGTTGCGCGAACGAATAAATAAATTGCTGTGCCACACTGTCTTCTGCATTGCAAAACAGCAAACAGGTTATCACCGGCTAATTTTAATCCGCGAACGCCCGCCTTGCCGCACCTAATAAACGCCCATTTATGTGTGAAATAGCAGCCTGTTACCAACGGCTGAGCGTTGCGTCGCTTGTGTCGTAAACTCGTCAATCACTCCCTCGCTTCAGGTTATTTTATTTGGGGCAAAACANTTTTTTCGTTACCAACCATTTGTTATGTTTAATTAAGTTTTGTTAACGAGCTATACTCAAAAACGTATAGCAGAAACACTGCTATCCAACTAGCCTACAACATTTGCACACGGATCGAGATGTGCGAACTGACAGACATTCCTCCGACGGGTCCAGCAGTTATTTAATCATTTGCACTTTCCCAAGAGAATAAACTGACAACCTCTGGAGATGATCAATACAGATGATGATGTCATTGTGCGATCTAAACATAGAGTACACCTAAACTTGTTTGTATGAGAACTGCAATATCCATTACGTCATTTGCATTTTTTTGGCTAAAAAATTGGACGCAAGGTAGCTGCAAGACAACCAAAATTTTAAAAGGTTTAGTTTGTTCGAAAGTCCGAATAGTTACACGGTTAATGATGAGCTAATGCTTATTGGTTGTCTGGCATTCGTCAACTTTAGCCAATAGACATGCGACATCCCAAACTCTAGTCAATGCATAGACTCTCCCCCTAGTTAGCCTAAGCCAATTCCTTCGTTGATATCGTGACTGAGCACGATGAGTCAGAATGTACAACTGGTTTCAAACCTGTCTGAACCAGTGGTTTTTAAC
>QXVZ01022723.1:0-12878 GCA_008931825.1 Phallusia fumigata | reverse complement strand
AAAAAATGAAGAAACAATGATATGTACAAGCTAAGTTGATTGCTAAACTGGTTTTGTTTACACTTTATTTGGAAACAACAGATGTAAAATTGTTATCTGTAAGACAATGCCACCGCTGAAAAAACTGGAACGTCCATTTCAGTGTAAAATCTGCGAGAAACATTATAAGAGAAAAGATCATCTGAATGTTCACATTCGAACGCATACTCGTGAGCAGCCGTACGAATGTGACGTATGTGGGAAAAGATTCGGTCACGCCAATGCCTTGAAAGTTCACAAGCAGACTGTTCATATGCAAGGAACAAAGTTTGTTTGTAGATTCTGTCAAAAGATCTTCTATGTGAAGTTTAGCTATGAAAAACATTTACGTCAACACACAGGAGAGAAACCTTATCGATGTAAGATTTGTGACAAGCAATTTGCTCGAAGTGATACGTGCCGGTATCACGAAAAAAATCACCAAGGTTGGTGTCAAGTTGCCTATTATTTGTTAAAACTTCGTAATAAAGCTGGTTTTATCAAACAACTACCAATATTGAACAGACCAAATCCACGAGTGCATCGAGTGCAAAGATCAGTTCGACAGCAAGTCTGACCTCATTAAGCATTTCTAGTCACAACATCCGGGACTCTTCATGCAACAGCGCCACCAGTGTTCGAACTGTACGTTCTCTTCGAACCTGAAACACAACTTGATCGCCCACATGAGGGTCCACAACGGCGAAAAACCTTTCCGATGCGACGTTTGCGAGAAAACCTTCCGCAAGAAAAATCATCTGAACAATCATAAAAAGATTCGCAGTGAAAATAAGCAGTTTCATTGCAGCGTTTGCGCGAAGGCTTTCACTACACAATCACAGATGTATATGCATGAGAAAAGGGTTCAATGTAAGACATTGCAAAGTTTGCCAGATGAGTTTTGAATGTAGAAATGTTTTGCACAATCACATGTTAATACACAACGGCCAGTTTCCGTTTAGTTGAAAAAAATGCGAGAAGAAGTTTCGTCAGCGCGTCAATATGCTGAGTCATCTAAAGGTGCGCACAAAATCTTCCCAATAATAGAGAAGTTTATAGAACTGTTGATCATTGAGTCATATATAGTAATGAAAATAGGACTGCTACATTACAAGTGTAGCTGGAATGGGTTGGTTATCATGTAACGAATAAGGCGTAATATTTAGAACTATTTTAATGATGTTGGACATTCATGAAAATTGTTCCGATGGGAAGTAGCCACCAACGGATTTTCATCGAGTTGTTGTCTGTTAACAAAGTCAACATTTTTCTCCTTTTGTGTACAAACTTCCCGCTTCTCTACTTTAGCATTTTTTGTTGTGTGTATTAAAACCTCATTTCGTATGCTATCATTATTAGTTTGTTGTTTTGATCAGATCAACGCAGATTGAGATAAAGTTGGTCATTGATAAGGACACGCTCTTGTGTTCAACTGTGCGCCAGGACTTTGTAAGACATATAGCTAAACCTTCCATTTTTTCGCATGAGCAAGTCTTAAGCCAGGTATATAACGCTATTTAATGAATTTAGTTGTCGGTTTCGGGGTTTCAACCCACCAACTGTTGCTCTGATTTACATTTTCAAGACAAGCAACCTAATACACTTTATTAGAAGATACAAGCCAGTACTTGTGTGTTAACTTTCATTACGTTTCGACAAACGCAGTTGTTATCATCAGGAAATGAAGTGTTTGTTGACACTTGGAAATTGTTTTACACAAGTACTGGTTTGAATTTTCTCATTGAGATTATTTGAATCAGATGAATTTTGTAATTATCACACTTTCATCAGCAAACGAACTTAATCGTTAGGTATGCATAGCACGCCACAAACGAAAACAAACTGAACTGATCTTTGACACGAAATTAATATTGTTGAATTAAGATCATACTTTTAGGGATCATTTCTATAGTATGTATCTTCAAAACGTCATCCAAGTATGGTAGACCCTCAATTGCGATGTTGAGACGTAGCGGGTTCCTCTGAGCATGAAGCTTGGTGCTGGATGGAGTTTCACGACTCTTTCTTGCCTTTTGAGGAATGTTCTTGCTACCTTTGTTTGTTGTTTGTTGTTCAGAGAAGTAGACAGACAATGCTTTTGTAAGTCTTGTAGATAATTTTAAGCCTAACCAAGCACCAAAATAAACTGTTTAACAAGTCCCTTAGCAACCCCTATCGAGTTTGTAAACATGATCCGGCCTATGGTTGCTATAATTAAATTCACAAATCTTGCTAGAAAACCCGCTTTAAGAGTAGAAAGTCATGCATAAAGCAGGTGTCATGTTTCACTGCACAATTTCTTTTTAATTGAACCCGCTTTAGGCGAGTTTAGTCGTTATGTAAGAAGCGCTACGGTTGACTGAAAGAAGCCCGTTAGACATGCGCTATGGTTGTCCTGTCATTTTAATGATGCTTTAAATGTAATGAGTATGTTCTACCGGAGTAGCGCAACCAACCGTATAAACTGACTGGGTACAGCAGTTTGTATAAAAGCGCGGTTCCTCGGAACGTTTCTTGTGATCCTGTAGGCAGACCCGGGTGACTCGAAGACAGTCAGTGACGGCGAGGGGCAGGTGGTCCGACTGCTGCCACCGCGCATTCCCTCCTCTTCTTTTAGATCGCATGATCGATGGCGGAGATTTTACATGGTTGTGTTATACAACAATTAAGTTCTGGGTTGGTGAATTTCAGTGGCAATTTGTCGCTATACTTATCTTAACCCAACACTATTAGTCAAAAATGACAGCATAATATTACATCGAATTGAGAATTAGAATGCACAATTGCTAACTCAATGCAAAGTCTCAAACTGACTGGTATTTACCACTTTTTTCCAAGTTCCGGCTAGATAATTGATTTAGTGCTATTGTGTAAATATTATTTCCCCGCCAAGCGAAATTTTCTCAACCCAAGGGGTTTTTCTGCATACCGAACACCTTCCTCTTTCACTAACAAGGTTAGTTAGCTTTTAAGGCCTCTTGGCTGGTCCCGCCAATGTTCCCCCTTTGTGTTTCCCGTAATGCAGTGGTTCCCAACATTTTTTGATCAATTCCCCCTTTGCTTATTTTGAAACTTTTTATTCCTTTCCTTCTGGACAGGATGTAAAATAAATTAAATCTTAAGGTTTGGAACCACTGGTCTGCCTTTTAAGAAATCATGAACAAATTAAAGTGGAAATTTCTATCAATTATCAAAGAAAATCTCCCCTCATCTCATAAAACTCCTCTCTGGCTGGAAACCATGCGTCTCTCAGAATGTCTTTAGTTCTGTAACTCTTTCTAGTAACAAACTTACATGGAACGTCGAAGAATTACTGAAAAAATTTGCCAAAACGTTTCGTTTTCGTAAACCGTTTTGCCTTGGAGCTTTGTCAGGAGCTAAAGCAAGTTATCGAAAAAAAGATTTTTATTTCGAAGTATTTTGCTTGATGCTCGAAGAACGCGGTATAGCTACATTGTTATTACAAAGTTTCCTATTTGGTTATTACAAAGAAACTCAATTATACTGCTACCTAAGTGTCTTCAGCTCCCAAGAATCAAAAAATGCAAAAAGTTTTTGCAAAGGATTAACGCAATTCACTTTCCTATTTAAAGATTTTTTCCGTTGCTACAGTTTTCTATTTTTGCTTCCATTGGTAATTGAAAGTTTTCAAGGATAAGTTAAAGATAAAACGTCAAAGAATATTTATAGCAAAACCGACAAAAAGTCCATTTTTTAGACATAATCTTCTGACGAGCCTAGGCTGACGCTAACATTTATACTTATCGACTAAAATGTTGCGACGTTTAAATAACCACATTTAAACAAACATTAGCGTCGGCGTTAACGGCCATTATTGCGTGCTAACGATGTCATATGATCATAGAATTTATAGCAGTACAAATATTGCAAGCATGATTCGATAGGCTTACACCACTTTCCGTTAGTGTTGTTACGCATTCGGCAAATGCAGTCATTTGAAAGCCGAAAAGTGATTTGTGTGAATGCAAGAAAAGAAATAATAACGGATTTATTATTTCAACTACATGATTTGCAGTATATCCTAGAACAACGTCAAAAAAGAGCGCAAACATTAACTAGTGAATAAGTTGTTCTCAAACTGGTAGCGTCAAACTTGAGGTTAGGAAATAAAAGAAGTTCTGGCAAGATGGTCAAGTGATAAGTGCTTCGTAATAGTTTGTGCAACTGTGTGAATTGCTACCTTAAGCCACAAGCTTAAAGAAATTTGTTAAGAATGTTTGACAGGTAACAAGTATCAGCTAGTCCAGCTGGGAAAGTTGCCAAAATAAATGAATAGTCACGAAAACAGACCAACTAACCCACTTACGCTTTTGTTGCAACACTTAAACATTACATTTATTGCTTTATAAAATCGACTAGATGTGACGCAGGAACTTTTCGAGGCTGAGTCAATATTGTGACACCTTAAAAACCTTGTTTAAACCAACACAGGCGTTGTGTTCAATGTACATAATTTCATCGTTACGAGGCCATAAAATTTCAGTTATGCTGCAGACGTTTACGACTTTCCGTTTAGGCTGACACAGGCTGAATGCCGTGTTGTGTTATCTTTAGTCAATGCAGTCAATATATGTCTGAATGACTAGCGAAAGGTATTTTAAGTTAGTTCAATCACGCAAACTGTTTATTGCAGTGAACATCGCACCTGAAACATAAAAAAGTTGTGCAAAGGGTAAGAAGATGACAGTGAAAGATTGTAATGCCCAGTCAAAGAGTTAAGCGACACACAAAAATACACAACTGCACAACTTATATAATGCTCTTGTGCGCAATATAGGGTTTTGAAATGTTAGTATTTGAAGAAAGTTAACAGAAATATGGTAAAGATGGTGGTTTGTCATCAGACAAACGTAATCAATAAACTAGCAAGTTCGATGTTTTGTCAGAGGCGGTTAGAACTTGTCTACCACACATTTTTATGCGTCGTTGGTACCAAATTGGGTGTCATGCTTTCGTTTATGAGCATATATCATATCCGAGTTATCATTTTTGAACAAAGTCTACTGTTGACAGCAATACTTACATCTTGGCATGGAAAAACTAACAAGAAATTTTATTGCTCGTTTGCAAACGAGGGGTTAGTGGTTCTAATCTCGGAAAGGTCTATTATTTTGAATTTGAATCTCTCAACTGAAGAACACTGATTGAGCAAAAAAAAAACATTACAGGTCTCAGACCTCAAGTGAAAGTCACGTGTTTTACATGAGTTTTAAATTTTGGTAAAAGTTAACCATGGTTCATACGTATGCGAATAATGATGCTACCAATAACGAAACGACTGCGAACAGCGAAGGACAAATGCGGCAAGCGATGAATAAATCAACCAATAAGAAGAAATCTGGTAAGCTTTATTAGTCGATTACGAGTTAAGGAATTGAAATCCTTTATAAAGTGCTTAAGTTTCGATTGAAAAACGCAGGTTGAAACTCAATGTTAGCAAAGTTTTGCAAGTTCTGTAGTGTTATCTAGTTTTGCAAACCCTTTACGTTTTTCGCCTTATAACGTCCTAACGTCGCGCAGCTATTTTCAACCGGGTGATTGGTTAGTGCTATTGTATGTTTTCTTTTACCAAGCGAAATAAAATCAACCTAACCCAACTACAAATAGGAATGCAGGACTTTGATTAAAAGGTTGTGGGAACAAAACTTGTGTTGAAGTAGCATGTTACTTGGTTTTAAGAAATATTTGCAAACATATACGGGGAATCTTCAACGGATGTTGATGACGCCAATGAGTTACGACAACGTGGAGAAACGATTGCCACGGCTAATGCTGTGCAAGAATTTCGTAAGTTGTCTTAATTGGTAATCCAAAAATACTTATTCTGTTAGATGCGGCTGAGTAGAATTTATTTTTTTGTTTGAGTCTGAGGTTAAATTAAGTGTTTAGATAAGTTACTAAAGTGATTCAAAATATCAATATTAGAGGGATTTCAGGATTTTGTCATTTTGCTGATAGAGGAGATGTACAGTGGGCAATAACAAATTTATCGCACAGGTATTGATACCACTCAATCAATTGACACACGTCCAGAAAAATCTTTGAAAAAGCGAAAATTGTCGCCTATAAATATGATCTTGGTGTGTGCAGTTGTGATCTTGGCTGTTTTGGGACTAGTTTTCGGGATACTTAATTTCACGAACGACCAGGTATGTGGTATTTGTTGTAATAATTAACATGTTGTGTATTGGTTTTGATATATTACAACTGTACTTTTTTTCATTGTAGAATGTGGATGAAGAAATACAGCAAAGTAAGTAAAGCGACATTCCAGTGTTTTCTATTATTTTTTGCTCCTCATCGGCGGATAAAAATTTACTGAATTCAACAATAAACAAGAGAATTAGAGAATTTAAAACTTGGATCAAGAACATTTGTTTTTATCGTGGTTGAGTTAAATTAAGTTTATTTTTTCGCTCCATGAAAGAAAACATAGAGCGCCTATTGCACTAAAACAATCGCCAAGCCTGAAATAGCTGTGTAACGTTAGTACGTTATGAGGCGCTTAAGAAGAGTTTAAACATCTAGCTTTAGGTTTGAGTAAAAATACGTGCATGTAAACAACACTGAAAGTGTGTCCACAGTTTAGAAAGCAAATTGTCTTGCAATTCATATTTGCAATTAAGTGCTACGATTGTTACATTATACACTAATCATTCAATCGCTTAGCACCACAGACAAGTGAAAAAACTACCTTGGGACCAAATACGGACAGAACTGGACAAATTGGCATAAACCCTGAATGTGTGATTACAAAACCACCCCTCGGTACTTTCCCAAACCCGGCCCGTTCATGTCTTGAACTGAGAGACGCAGGGTTTAAAGATGGAATCTACGTCATACAACCTTCACTCACACCGTTTGAGGTATTTTAAAAGTTCTTCGCTTTTGTTTTAAAAAACCATGATTTTAGAAAGACTGTGAATACTGTTTCTCATGTTCTTAGGCTTACTGTGATATGACAGCTGCTGGTGGTGGTTGGGTTCTTGCAGCAACTATCAACGAAAATAACTTCAATTTAACTGAAACTTATGGAGGTTCATGGTTTCTTACGACATCAAATAATCACCCGAATGTATTGGGTAAATTTTATAATTTTACAAAATGATTTTACCTGGATATGAAAAACAACTTTTTAAGTTTTAATTCCAGATTACCAAAGTTGGATCAACAAAAACTATGTTGGGACGTTTGATTCTTGCACAAGTTCAGATTATAAAAATCAAGCTTATTTCGAATACCAGGTAGAAATTGTCGAAAAATGCAATACGACATTTGTTTTATATCTGTAAATTTTCAAGGGAAATGACGTCATGTTACGTCATGTACCAAATAATACACCGCTTGAGGTCAGCAGAGAGAAAAGTTTTTTGCAATATCAAACAGAGAACGGATTTATGCAAAACTATGGGGGGAATTTGTACAAACTTTTCAATTATCATTATCCACTAAAACCAAGGCAAAGTAAGACAAATAGTTTCTTGTGTGTGTAATTGTTTAACGATGCAAATATCAACAAAAATACTAACTGACTTCCATAAAATAATAAGTGTTTCTTTAAAACATGTGCCTAACTTTTGCCTATAATTCATTTTTTTCTTAACACATTTGGAAATTGAACGTTCCCACTTTACTTTGTAGGTGCGATATTGGTAACACTATGCGATCGAGTCGCAAAAGTCATCCCTTCTTTGCGTTGTTTGCTATGGGAAACTTTGATCATTGCTTCCATTATTTTAGATTTGAGGTTTGTGATAATTTCGCCTCTGTAACTACATCAAATCTTATCATGGTGTAAGCTTTGAACTTTTCAGGTTCGTGCGGATCGACCAAATACTGATTCAAAAGTTGTTTACACAGGAAGTCACACTCTCAACAATTTCTTTTTATATTACGATGCAGGGTGCAGATATGGGACGACATATGCCAGCTTGTGCGATGTTTGGTTTTATGTCATAAACATTGAGGTAAGTCATCATGAAACCTTCGATGGCATTGTTACTTCTTATCAAACTGAAGTTTGCTATTTGCAATCACCAAGTCCTGATGAACACACTTACTCAAGGTGTTCCCTGGTTTCAGTAAAGTATAAAGAAAGTAGGTTATCTGATACGGGGTGTGTCAAAAGTTACCACACACAGAAAGAATTTTTTTTTCAATTTATAATTCAGAGAGGCAAAAGCAAATCAGCATTTTACACCTTGAACAATGAAGTTTTTTGTAAGTATCATTACCTTGGTCATCGCTATGGCGTTGAAAAATTGCAATCATACATTTTGCATGATAATATTACATAGCCTACACCAAAATGCAGTGGAGCTAATTGTTTACAAACCCCTTTACACAGAATTGGAAATCGTCTGGAAAGCCATCAATATATTTGGACAACCGCTCACACAATAGCGACTATAATTTTGAATGGATGGTTTATGATCGAGCATCCTACACACTTTTTGGTTACACGATGATTTCAAGGTACACGCCTTTTGAATGACCATTTACCCATTTGGGAAGATAAATAGCAATTATTTTTCGGACTTTTGACAGAAAAAATGGAGTCTTAATAAATGTGACAGAGGTCAGTGATTCCACTTACAAAATACTGGAAATCATTTCAGAAACGGATCAATTTTGTAAGTAAAATTTATAATTCTTTGCACAACTAGGCTATATAATAAAAAGCTAATTTGTCCGGCGACCTACAAGTTTATCTGAAAGAGGTGTCGTGGGTTTGATCAGGTTGTGCGTCAAATTTTATCACTACGTTTATGGCTTTGCTATTTTTAGGCCCAGATTGCTTCTATGATGATGAGGTACTTTCAGTACCAGTTCAATTTTCGATTGGAAACGATTCAGTGGTTGACTCAATGCTGCCACCTAGTGTTAAACCTATACCTACCGGTTTTATTCAGTTTCGTGCCTTTGGAAGCACTGGAAGCGTCTACGCATTGTGTCCTGCTGTCAGGTTTGCAATCTTTCAACATAAAACAAACACTGTTTCTAAGCTCAAGTATTGTATATGCCCTAAAGGAGTTTCACACGCAGCAAAATCCACCAATAGCGCTGAATCCGCAGCTTATTCGGGGCTAACGTGCTACTAATTTATCAGCAAACACTTCATAGATTTTCTTTCCTAACCAACACTGTTTGATCTCAGACCATTTATGTACTTCACTGTGTTATTTTATTTAGAGTGAATGATTGGCGAAGCGAATACGTATGTATCGGTGGAATGAAGAACCCAAATTATCCGTTTTTGGATGACTGCAATGATTTTACAAGTACATTGCTTATTTGCTATTTACAGATAACTCCATTATTTATATTTAAAATAAAATAATAAACTTAGATTGGAACGGAATGCCAAACACCCTTATTCAATCAACTCCAGTTGATTTTGCTCATTCACAGAGAGATTTGGATTCCACAATTATGATCTTTTATCGATAAACTAAATCTAATCACATGGGCCTTTGTTAAATTGCGACAAACGCAATCAAGACACAAATTAGTATGTTAAAACATTTAAACAAACCAACTAAATTTTATAATTACTGTACATTTAAAGATTCTTTATGACATAACTTAACTTGCAAAATTGTTTTGTATATTCTTGCAATCATTCTTTTAAATGAACTATTACTCGACATTATTTGTGTTACCGGATTTCACCACGCACACTTTACGCTGACCTGTACAAGTTGGACCGAGATTTCGATCGCTATAAACTTGTCAAAAATCTAGAAAAGAAATGTTTGTAAATATTGCTTCGTGTTTCTGTCATATTTGGCAAAGCTTATTAGATAATTTATATTTTGACTCTAATTCACTTGTTTAATTAACTTGCCTATTTGCGTACGAATCCTGACAAAATAAAGCAATTAGTAAAATGTTTTGGTTCAATATTTACACACCAAAAGCTCATAGAGACCATACAAAATTAGCCTGTGTGCAATGTTCCAATTTGTAATTCAGCTAAATTTTGTCCCAGCAAGTTTCATTTCTTGCGACACAAATATAACCCAAGTACTTTTCGTCAACTCTGTTAACAGAAAACAGATTTTATAAGCTTTTCATCTAAACATACAGTGCAAAAAAGTTGTTTGGTTTCAGAAGTGTAGGCTAAGTAACAGCGTTCTGCACAACAAAGAAGTGGTCAAGTGAACATTGCCTTGCAGTAACTAGCACAGCAACTGGGCAGATCTTATTCAGTTGCAAACGCCACATATATGTAGCAACAATTGCAACTGCCTAATGTTGAGTGCACCAATTGTCAAAAACAGTTCTTAATCTTGTGGGCAATGACAGGGCAGCACGTGTGCAAATAACTGAAAATAACATTGTTTGATATCGAGTTTTGCAGAACCATAAAAGTATATTAATTATAAGATACGTGTTTGAAGAGTAGCTTAATGAAAAATATAACTGGAAAATAATGAATACATTGTATTGCAAACGTTTCGAAAATCGCCTAAAACATTTGATTACAATGTAATCACTGTGTGTTCTGGGGCAGTTATGTTATTATCGTCAGTGAATAATGACAAGAAGCTCAAAACCGTACGTGATATACACACGTAAGAAAATGAGGAAAACATGACGCAATTAGTGACGTCATAAGGTAACGCAACGGCTAAAAAACGAGATACAACAAGGTGAAGCAAAGATGGAAATAAGGTCAGGTGTTGAATAATCGCAGACACAACTAGACCTTGATAAGTGTCGTACAAGAACCCAACAAGATTTGTGATGTTCTTTCCTCTCAAGGTTATCCAAGCAAATATTAACCGATCAAATGTCGTTTACCGCCTGACATGCAGCTGTGGCGGATCCTACATTAGCGAAACGCATCAAATTTCATCAAAATTCGGCAACATAGATCAAAGAACATCGGTCGGATCTAAAATCGGAAGTGTGTCGGCAATCCCACGCACAAGGTCAATTTCACCGAACCAGATAACCGACACCAACCAACATCGCGTAAGGCTCTCGTTGCTTGAATCTCTTTACATTTCAATAAACAATCCAATTAACACCTGACCTCTAATCGCCGGTTTTTATCTTTTGCCCTCGCACCTCGTTTTATCTATTCCGTTACTTCTTGCGATTAATAATTACGTCTCGTCTTTCCCGATGTAAGATTTGTGACAAGCAGTTTGCTCGAAGTGATACGTGCCGGTATCACGAAAAAAATCACCAAGGTTGGTGTCAAGTTGCTACTTGATAAAAATTCGTAATGAAGCTGGTTCCCCAACCAGCTCCGTGCAACCACCTTAAAAATTTGATAAGTTAGATTAAAATCTGTTGAGTATCAAGTTTGAAACATTTGGAATTTGGCAAAACTTGCTTACGTTCAGCTTATGCGCGTACAAACATGTCTGGTGACGTCACTATGTTACTGAGGTCACGAATTTGCTAAATTTATCCAACAATTACCAATATTGAACAGATCAAATCCACGAGTGTATCGAGTGCAAAGATCAGTTCGATAGCAAGTCTGAACTCATTAAGCATTTCAAGTCACAACATCCGGGACTCTCCATGCAACAGCGCCACCAGTGTCCGAAATGTACGTTCTCCTCGAACCTGAAACACAACTTGATCGCCCACATGAGGGTGCACAACGGCGAAAAACCTTTCCGATGCGACGTTTGCGAGAAAACCTTCCGCAAGAAAAACCATGTGAACAATCATAAAAAGATTCACATTGAAAATAAGCAGTTTCATTGCAGCGTTTGCGCGAAGGCTTTTACCACACAATCACAGATGTATATGCATGAGAAAAGGGTTCAATGTAAGAGTAAGCCAACCAGTGCAAATTTTGCCAAATGAGTTTCGGATATAGAAATGTTTTGCACAATCACATGTTAATACACAACGGCGAGTTTCTGTTTTGTTGCAATTACTGCGAGAAGAAGTTTTGTCAGCGTGCCATTATGCTGAGTCATCTAAAGATGCACACAAAATCTTCCCAATAATAGAGAAGTTTATAGAACTGATGATCATTGAGTCATATATGGCAATGAAAATAGGACTGTTACATTAGAAGTGTAGCTGAAATGGGTTGGTTATCATGTATATGTTGTAATATTTTCGAATTGATTTAGTGATGTTGGACTTCATGAAAATTGTTCCGATGGGAAGTAGGCATCTACGGATTTTTATCGTGTTGTTGTTTGTTAACAAAGTCAATCTATTTTTCCTTCTGTGTACGAAGTTCCCGCTTCTCTACTGTAGCATTTTTTATGTCTGTATTAAAACCTTATTTCGTATGCTACCATTATTGGTTTGTTGTTCCGATCAGATTAGACAATTGCAGATTGAAATAAAGTTGACCAGTGATAAGGACACGCTCTTGTGTACAACTGTGCGCCAGGACTTTGTAAGACATACAGCTAAACCCAATTTTTCGCATGAGCAAGACTTAAGCCAGGTGTATTACGCTATTTAACGAGTTTACTGTTTCGTGGTTTTAACCCATTAACTGTTGCTCTGATTTATATTTTCAAGACAAGTAAACCTAACACACTTTATTAGAAGATACAAGCCAGTACTTGTGTGTTAACTTTTATTACGTTTCGACAAACGCTGTTGTCATCATCAGGAAATGAGGCGCTTGTTGACACTTGGAAATTGTTTTATACACAAGTACTGGTTTGAATCTTCTTGTTGAGATTATTCGAATCAGATGATTGCGTAATTATTACACTTTCCTCAGCAAACGAACTTAATCATTAGAGATGCATAGCACACCACAAACGAAAACAAACTAAACTCGTTTTAGACACGAAATTAATATTGCAATATTGAGATCATACTTTTAGGGATCATTTCTATAG
>QXVZ01022719.1:0-17725 GCA_008931825.1 Phallusia fumigata | reverse complement strand
ACTTCCCAACGTTGAAATTAAAAAAACATTTAATGCACTGACATGTGTCCACTAAACCACAATAACGTCATTAAAATGAAACGAACAAAATGAGACGACCTCGATGTACTTTAGCATCAGTAGTATTGGCATGAAAAAGTTGCGTAATATGACGTCACATGCAGTACCGTTAAAGTTACCAATTTCGGTTACATATTGTACGTTAGTTCAAAACGGCAACGTAGGCCTAGTCTAGTGAGACTCGAGTGAGATCCAGAAACTACAACACATCGTACTTGACTACATCAAAATAGAAAAAAACATCAATAAATACTATGTGTCCACTAAACCAGTTCTCCCCAAACCTTTTTTCAAACATGTAACACGTTCAAACTCGACGGCACTTCATCCTATGTTTTTGCCTTCCAAAAATACTAATTTCTATGAAGACGGTATAAAACATCATAAATGCGCAGTGATAGGTCTAACTATAATTCGGTGTAGCGAATTGCCAACTGTTGTAACGTTCAAATTAAGAAAAAAGTTATTTTTTTTTAAAAACGTTTGTCAGGTGACAGCTAAATTTTCTCGAAGCAGATCCGTGCGTCGTGGCAACCAATTGCAGAGCGTTGCACTAAACTTCGATAAGGTAGGCACCTTGACATTATTTACCGAAAGTGAACCGAACAAAATACGACTTCGATTTTTTGCAGCAAAGTATGTTTTAAATTGACTACAAAATGTCCGGAATCTCATAGGTGACTTGGTGCCTTATTGTGTGTTGAACGAATAAAAAGAAACTATTTTACTGCAGCAGTATGTTATGGGGCACTTTAAAACATAGACTATCGCATGTACCGCATGTATCCCATATGCCCGCATGTACCCATATACTGCATGTGGCGCATGTACCGGTATGGGGTACATAGGGTATATGGGTACATGCGCTATACGGGTACATGCGGTATATGGGTACATGCGCTATACAGGTACATGCGGTACATGCGGTACACGCGATACTCTGTTTTAAAGGGCCCCGTATGTATATTTGAAATGGACCAAAAAATGACTACACCATACCACTAAATTTGTTTGCATGCCAATAGTAACATGAACGTTAGAGTTAAAAAACTTAGTGGGACATTAACAATGTCTATTAAGTTCAAATGTTGAGCGTGTAGCTAGACATAGTGGGATACAAAATAAATAGCAAAACAAAAATGGAATCAAGTTGCAGCAGCCAAACGTAAGGCCTTGATCAGGTTACCAAAGGACGAACTGTATTTGAAAAAGCGACCTTGTTTATTTGAAAGTCCCAGACGTTTAAAAAGGTGTTTTATTACCGTTTTGTGTAACTGTTCGTACCTTGTCTCATGTTTTCATAACCGTAGTGGTTTGGATGTAAAGTTTTACCTTGTTTAGCTAAATCTGTGTTACCTGTCAACAGTTATCTTACACCAAAATTAAGCAAAAAGTTTCCATCGACGGAACAACGCCAGAATGCAATATACTTATTTTTGGGTCATTTCTGTAGCATATACGGATTTTACCTTTACATATTGCCCCGCAAAGTCGGTGACTTCCTCAGTAAACTTTCCGCTTGCGTCCACTGGGCAAATTGGGGCTCCGTCTTTTTCGAACACCCCGGCAGCCAAACACACTCGATAGTCGTCCTGCAAAGCACACCGATTGTTTGAACAAACATATGTTAACTTTTCAATCAAGCTGTTGCCCGGTAAAACTAGAAAGAGGGCACATTTAATTTAAGTTAAAATTTTGATTTTGTTTGCACATCGCAGAACAGTTTTGAATAACAGCTACCATGAAATTTGGGTTCTATTCTTCCCACAGGAAACCTGAACTCTTCCAGTATAAAAGCCCTGCTACAAAGGCATAGATTTAAAACCAGGTGCAATTAAAACGCGGGCTATGACACTTTCGGCCGAATTTAACTCTGTTTTAAAAAGATCAAACACAGGATGCTAAAATCAGTAAAGGTTCATGTGTCCAAGGTCTGTAGTCAATGGGTTTAGAGTAGCCAAAAATGGCAGCGAACAGGACATACAATGACTAGAGGTTTTCACTTACAGCTCCAAAGAAGGGTGCTTGATGGACAACACCCGTTCCGCTATCGTCTGTGACATAACCATCACACAAGATACGGAAGGCACCAGTCTCTTTCATCTAAAAACAAAACCTCTAACATTAGAGAAGAGGGTTATTATGAAATGACAATTAACAACACATTTTTAGCACCTAAAAAAGGCTATCAAGCCTAAATTAAAAAGTATAGTCGTTTTACCACAATTAGGGCAATATCAAAAAAGGTTTCCTTTACTATCTTCCTTAACACAAAATTTTACCATCATTTATAAGTTTAGTAGACAAGCTAGTTTAGTACATACTGTTGTTAAAACTTGAAACTTTTTTACTTTAGAAGCACTCAAAAACTGCTTAGCTGGGGGAGTGGTTAACAAATATTGAATGAAGCTCAGCTCTTACATGTGCAAAGTATGGAAACAGAGGCTTGTATGTTTTCCCCAAAAGTGTTTCACCGAGAAACTTTTCCAGCACCTCGTACTCCTTTTCTTCTTTGTACAACGCAACAAGTCGCGCCTCCATCAGTATGTAAATGTTACCAGTAGCAACATCTTTCACCTGAGCAACAGTAACAAAAAAGGTAAATACTAGTTGGAAATGGAATACAATTTGTTTTTTCTGACCCACTGTTTGTTTCATTTTTTTGTATTGGGCAGATTAACAAAAAATGTAACGTGTTTCAATAGCTCAAGCTGTGTCGTGCAGTTTTACAGGTGATTCTATTTGAAATTGACCAATTTAATTGTTACAGAGACATAAAATATGCTTTGGGATGGTTCAGTTGTCAACTTGTCATTGTAAATAACAAAAAAAACATAATATTTCCTATATTTTCCAAACAAAAGAAAGTTATTGGCATTATTCCTTTAGGATGGGGATCGATTGCTTCCAAACTCACAAAACAGTACCAAATAACCCCCCTCTGCTAATACAACCATATAAAAGCAAGAATATCTAATTTCTTCTTCCGCCCCAAAATATAACAAACACCCATCGGCATCATACCTTCACATACTGCATTTTGGGGTTAACACAAAGACCAAGATTACTAGGCAGTGTCCATGGTGTAGTTGTCCAAGCAATCATCTTAACATTTGGATCCTCATCTAGAGGGAAGCTGATGATAACTGCCGGGTCTACCGTGTCCTTGTAATTCTGCATTAAAAATACCTATTAGCATAAAACATTGCATGCAATGCTTGGCACTTTGAATATGCACAGTACGTCATTAGTGGCACTTTGCTTATGACCTTCGATAGAGTACACTCCAAAATTGTACATTCAGAATTATTTCAAGAGAGAGCTATATATATATATTTCACCATTATTTTGTTTATAAATCTATCCTTTTGACAGCTATTGCATTATTGTTTCTGTAGGCAGTAATGCATGGGTCCCACAAGTGTATAGGTAGATTAATATCAAAAAATATGTTTTAGGTACTTTGAGTATGTAATATGGTAGAAAGTATCATTAAGTTTTTTTAAACTTAGAGATGGTGGGGTAACTAGATAGTAAACAAGAATGAACACAATTTGCAATCAGTTGTGTTGTGTGCTGCATAAAAGGTTTTAACTTTTGGCTTTTTGATGTATTAAAACTTTTTACTGACCTGATTGCTTTCAAAGTTGGACAAAGGAGTATTGCAACCAGTCGAGAATGGCATCACTTTAAAGCCCCGGTAGACAAAACCTTTGTCATAAAGTTGCTTGAAAACCCACCAAATAGTCTCCATGAACCATGGGTAAAGTGTCTTGTAATCGTTCTTGAAATCAATCCAACGGCCCAAGCGCCTAACAATTTGCTAATACAACAATAAAACAAAAATGTACATTTATATCTTTTAAATGTTTAGTTTAACTGCAGCTTTTAAGCTTGGTCAGGATGTTCCAGATTAATTAACATGGGATATATTCTGTGACATAATTTGTTAAGTAAATAGATAAAGTGGGCCCCAACACAAGCTCTACAACACAATTTTTTGACAGCGATGCATAATTAGATGTGTTAAAAGTAGGATTTAAACACTTGTGGCCCTTTAGCTGTACCAAAGTAGCTCCGGATGCCAAAAAGCTAAAAAGTGCATTGTCTGGGGCAAGAAAAAGCACACACCTCCCAATCTCCTGCATATCTCATCACAATGGATCTGCACTTTTTGTTGTATTCAGCAATTCCAATTTTTGCAACATCCTCTGGGCCTTTGATGCCCAAACTTTTATCGATTTCGTATTCCTAAACAAATCAAACAAAATACTGAATTGCTTGTGGCTTTCATCAAGTAAATATATTTATTGCCCAAACACTGTTGTTACTATCACTTCGGTTGTCACGTATATAAGCCTTAAGTCTGTTGGAAAATGATGCAATATTTACACCTACTAAAAAGAAAATAGGTAAAACGTATTTTAACGTCTGATTTCGTATTTTAACGTCTGAAAAAATCGGTTTTACAAAAATAAAGATGCACACAGACATCAGCCAAAATACAGTTTTGTTGCATATGAACTAAACAGCAATGACATTTCAACGATTTCACACCTTTGTAAAACATGTTGCAAAAGATCAGAGTTATTGCAAGCAAACAACACCTTACCACCGGCAGGCCATGACAATCCCATCCAAATCGCCTTTCCACATAAAATCCACTTTGATGAGCATACCGGGTGACAATGTCCTTGATGGTTCCANAGTGAAGGATTTATTGCAATTACTAAAGGAAATTGGAAAAGAGAAACAGCTAGCTAAAATTGACCATTTTCAAGCCAAAAACAAGAATATGTAAAGGATATTTATCAAATTCTGAGCTGTCATTAAATAAACTCAATTCAACTTCTGCATCGTTTTGTTTTAACAGGCCGAACAACTTTCAGTTGTAGACAAATTTCAATTAATAGATTCACAAGCAACCAAAAACGAAATACAAACTGGATTTCTTAATTCTGGAAAACAGGCACACAAAAGTATACAATACTTTACAATATCTGTTGACAGTACAACATGATGCAACACATTCATTGCAAAAAACATGTAACTGAATATTGTTTCTATGTTTTACACGTGCGCCAAAAACTACTCATGCGGAACACATGAAAACAAATCTGATCGATTGCGGGATTTTATCGAAATCATTTCAAAAGTTCATACAAATGTCAGTTCGCGAGATTTTACGCGAACATTGGAAGGAGCTTGTATCGACTTTGTATGATACCAGTTATGTTGTTGAGTTCTTGTATGCTGAAAGTTGTCTTAAGGAGCGCCAGTATCAGGTTTTAAAAGCGGAAAAGATTCCACTTGATAAAGCTGCAAAGTTATTGGACATTATTTCGAACGGCGGAACGAAAAGTTTAAAGAACTTTTGTTGGTCGCTTAAGGAGGAGTATCCCTGGATAAGTGGCACACTTATTGCAACTGCTGCAAAACATGGCATATCAATATCACTTTCACATGGTAATAATTTGTGACATGTTTTGTTGTTTCATTTTTTCCTTTCTTAAAGAAACTAATGTGTAGGAATTCGGCCCATTTAGAATTAAAATTTTTGACATATTAAACTATTTGTGTAAAAGATTGCCAATTAAATTAGGTGTACAGCAATTCTACTTACTGTTAATTACTGGGCTACCAGACACCTGAAAGACGGTTACATTGCAATAAAATCTTCAAGTGAAAAATGCTGCAGGCAGACCAAAACTCTGCTATCCTGTCATTTGATTTCATATTGTAATCCTCTATTTTCGAAATCTTTTAGACAAAGAGTTGCTGGAAGACCCTGTTGTAACAATTCCTCCAAGCTTGGAAAGCGTTATTCCCACTGAGCAGCAGATACTTAAAATCAGCAAAGTCTTGTTGAAAACAGACTGGGAAATCACTTTGATCAGTCTCGGTCTCTCTTTAAAGGATTTGGAACAAAGCAAAAAAGAAAATTCTATACCATTGTCGCAATGCATGAACTTATTAGTGTTGTGGTTAAGGCGAAATGGTGAAAATTCAAAATTTTCTGTATTATACAAAGTGTTACAGGATTGTGATGTTGAAAATGTGTATTTAAATGAAATTGTGCAATGTGTTTCATGATGCAAAAACACTCGTTATAAGATTTTATTTTGTTGTAAAAATCAGTTGCTTTATATTTTTAACAGATTTTTTTGTTAATAATTGATCAAAATGTTTTTAAGACATACAATATTTTAAATTTAAGTGATGTTTGTTATTATTATGTGTAGGCTATTTAAAATATGTTGTTTGTAATCTGACATAATTAAAATGAATGAAAACTTGCTTAAAAATGCCAAAAGCATTATAAAGCAAAGACTGTGCTTATCAGGCCACTCGAATCTTCGAGCAGACATTGACATTGCTGCCCTTGACCTTAACAACTTATTGCAAAGGACTGTTGACTTTGGTGAAAGCAATTCTGTCCTTTTTATTGGAGCAAAAGGCAGTGGAAAAAGCGCTTTGATCAATAAAGNGTTGTTTCATTTTTTCCTTTCTTAAAGAAACTTATGTGTAGGAATTCGGCCCATTTAAAATTTAAATTTTAGACATATCAAAATAATTGTGTAAAAGATTGCCAATTGAATTAGGTGGTGCAATTCTACTTACTGTTAATTACTGGGCCATCAGACACCTGAAAGAAGGTTACATTGCAATAAAATATTGAAAGTGAAAATGCTGCAGCCTGACCAAAACTCTGCTATCCTGTCATTTGATTTCACATTGTAATCCTCTATTTTTGAATTCTTTTAGAGAAAGAATTGCTGGAAGACCCTGTTATAACAATTCCTCCAAGCTTGGAAAACATTGTTCCCACTGAGCAGCAGATACTTAAAATCAGCAAAGTCCTGATGAAAACAGACTGGGAAATCACTTTGATCAGTCTCGGTCTCTCTTTAAAGGATTTGGAACAAAGCAAAACAGAAAATTCGAAACCATTGTTGCAATGCATGAACTTATTAGTGCTGTGGTTAAAGCGAAATGGTGAAAATTCAAAATTTTCTGTATTATACAAAGTGCTGCAGGATTGTGATGTTGAAAATGTGTATTTAAATGAAATTGTGCAATGTGTTTCATGATGCGAAAACACTCCTTTTAAATTTTTTTGTTGTGAAAGTCTGTGGCTTTATATTTTTAATAGATTTTTTATCAATAATTGATCAAAATTTTTTTAAGACATACAATATTTTTGATTTAAGTGATGTTTGTTATTATTATGTGTAGGCTATTAAAAATATGTTGTTTGTAATCTGACATAATTAAAATGAATGAAAACTTGCTTAAAAATGCCAAAAGCATTATAAAGCAAAGGCTGTGCTTATCAGGCCACTCAAATCTTCGAGCAGACATTGACATTGCTGCCCTTGACCTTAACAACTTATTGCAAAGGACTGTTGATTTTGGTGAAAGCAATTCTGTCCTTGTTATTGGAGCAAAAGGCAGTGGAAAAAGCACTTTAATCAATAAAGTACTGCAAGATATACAAAAAGACAGCGGAAACGCCAAAAACTTGTTGGTTGTGAGACTAAATGGATATCTGCAAACCGATGATAGGTTTGTGTTTCTATGATTTGCACTTCGAAAAATTTGCGGCAAAAAGGGAATTTAGTCCTTTAAAAGATAAATAAATTTTAATTGCATGGATACCCATATTTTAGGTGCTAATTGTGACCCTTATTTGTTCTGTTTAGAATTGCACTGGCAGAAATCACAAGACAATTGAAACTTGAAAACACAATCGGTGACAAAGTTTTTGGGTCGTTTGCTGAAACCCTTGCATTTCTGCTTGAAGCTCTACGTTCTGGTGACATGTCAAAGTCACAGCCTATCATAATTATCCTAGAGGAGTTTGATCTATTTGCACAGCACAAAAACCAAACGCTACTATACAACCTGTTCGACATTGCTCAAGCTGGAACAACTCCGCTGGCTGTTATTGGAATTACATGTAGATTGGATGTAATGGAGCTACTGGAAAAGAGAGTGAAGTCAAGATTTTCACACCGTCAGATTTATATTTGCAACCCCTCAACACTTGAAAACTATGTGCAACAGTTCAAAGATGCGTTACTGCTGGACAAAACTTTTGGAAAAACAGCAAAACATAAAACATTTGTAAAAAACTGGAATGCACATGTGGAAAACTTAACGTGCAACAGTTCGGTGCTTGATATTTTGCACAAGCAGTATGATTATTGCAAAGAGGCACCGCCGTTGCACCAAATTCTGTTTTTTCCAGTCTGTTCTCTTTGTCATGAACACCCACAAATTACCCCTGCTGATATTGCAGAGTCATCGCAAATGATATTTAGTGACTCAAAAGCAAGTATCCTTCATGGAGTTTCTGTCCTTGAACTCTGTCTTATCATTGCTATGAGTCACTTGACTAACATATATGAAGGGGAACCTTTCAATTTCCAGATGGTGTACAATGAATTTCTAAAATTCTCACAGAAAAAATCACACATTTTACAAAATTACACCAAGCCAGTGGTACTGAAAGCTTTCGAGCATTTGGTTGAGCTCGAATTGCTAAAAACCAAAGACAATTCTCTGACTCACTCTGGAAAGTTGCAGAAAGAATACAGACCCATGATTCTTCTGGTGGATCACAGTCAATTGCGAGAAGCTGTAACCAAGTACCCTGGTTGCCCAACTGATGTAAAACAATGGGCAGAGTCTTCCATAGTTTAATTTAAAAGTGTTTTTGCAGAAACTACCTTTACTGCCTATGTTGTAATTGTAGACATTTTTGTTCTATCGCCTTGTGATTAGTCTAAATCAGGTTGGCTTCAAATAAACTAATTCTAAAAATTTGAATAGCACACTTATATACTCAATCATTTTTACAGTGTTTTTATGTTTGTGGTGTTTTATTTGCTGTCTCTAAACTTGAACTTATTTTTCTCCAAAGTTTAAAATGATTGTTAGTGTTTATTTTACATTGTAAATGCTGTGGCAAACTGGGCATCTTCCATGTATTGGGAACACAGACAAGAAATCAGTTGTTGCACAACTTATGTCATGAAATGATTTATTAGCAGATGGTGTGAGAAAAAAATCACAAATAGATGTAACGATTTAACACTGGTAAAAGATTAACTGTGAATTAAGATATTTTATGCACCAAGCAGAAAAGACAACAAACACAAACAAAACTAAATATCAGTGCTTTAAAAAACAATGAACTGTTCATGCTTGAAAATAAATTTCCAAGTGTGTTTGGTGCTGTTAAACCTAAGTCTGTTTTTGCAATTGCACAGCCGATACAATATATTGCACAGTTTCAGCACCATCACAAAAGCAGCAAAACGCATTTAACAAGGTGTGCCAGACAGCAACTTAGCAACACAAGCATATCAGTTGGGGCCAGTGATGGGAACAAGTCTCCATACTTAATTCCAAGTCAAGTTTTTATAGTGGGTGGTGATAAAACTCAATTACAAATCATCACAAAAATTAGGTTCAAATACCACTATTTTACATTGTAAGGGTTGGCACCTTTTTCAATGCAACATGACAGTTTACAAATGATGTCCAAAATTTAATGACTTGGCATGCCATTTTGATGACATGTTGCACTGCTTGTGTTTCTGGGAAGATTGGTTATGTGATTACGAAAGAAAAGCTGTTCATGAACTGCTTCTAGCACCACAAATGTTACCATCATGTTTGCTGATGAGTTAAAATGGGCCCTTTGCACTATGTAACTCAACATATTTAAACACTATGACTTGCGCTGATGCAAGTCATTACAACACCTGGAGTTCACCTGATCAATAACACATAGTCCCTAGATGCAGCAAATCATACAGTTGAAGAACAATAAATAAGTTACAAGCAGTAAATCTAATCTGTGAATCAATAAAAGTTTTAAAATTAGGAAAAGCACCGCCTGCTTTTTGTGGGTTTCCAGCTATCTGGACTTGTTGTATAACGACTGAAGTTCTGTTAAATTTTGTCGCAAAATAGCAGCTTCGTCATGTTTACCAGACTTCACTGCATTGTCAAGACATTTGGAGATGTAGCAAATCTGATGGAACACTGGATCTTCGTGGCTTTCTTTTTCCGACACTGGACTGTAACTATTGCTTGTCAAAAACGGGTTTGTCTCCGCATCTTCGTTAGGTGATGACAGAAATGGGTTTAAACTATCTGCATCATCCTCTAGAAAGGGATTCATGCTCTTTGAAGCCTTCACAGATGTTGGTCTTGGGGTCGGCTTTTGTACAGGGGGCTTATTTTCAAGAAAAGGGTTTTTGTTTACCAGTATCGAGTGTCCTGAACTTTCGCTATGTGTTGTGCTTATACCACCCCCAAATGCTCTTACACTCTGCTGTTTTTTGTACTCTGTTTTTAGTTCTTCCAAGTTCAGAGTTAAGGACTTGACCGCTTCTGCCTGCCCAGAAGTGGCAGCTTGGTGCAGCATTTTGCGAACATGTTCGATCTGCTCCATTAGTGGATCTGGTTCGTCGTCAATGCTTTGGTGGTTGGGTCGTACATCCTCTGCATCGTTGTCGGCTGTCCAACCATCATTCAAAACGAGGCCGTTTAGTGAGTTGTAGGAAACTTGTCTTTGTGGCCTATAAATATTTTCATGCAATTTACCTCTAGGTTGTTCGAATTCCTCAAAACTTGTATCTGGTTTTCTCAAAACATGTAACTGAAAATATTTAAAATGCAAAAATGGAAATCAACCATTGTTAGTTGATCCCAATTGACAAAATGCAAGATTTACAAAGACTGCCAATAACTAGTAATTGCAGCTTTTTGCAAACATTGTCCACCAAATTTTTTTTTCTATAACACACCAAAAAATAGTCAGGTTCTGTAGCAGTCCCAAATCTTGCTTTTGTACTTTTCAGACACAGAGAGCAATACTTCCACATTTTACCAAACTAGTTACAAAAATTGTGCATTGCCCATACAGTTTAGGTTTATCTTAAAACTTACTTTTTGACACTAAATTCATGAAGACGTTTTGACGTCTCCACCCTTTCTTTTTCAACCAGTTCTCGTTCTTGTTTTGCTTTTTCCAGCTCCTTCATTCTCTTTGCTTCAGCTCGCTCCCTCTCTGCCTCCTCCCTCTGTCTTCTTACTCTCCTCTCCTGCTCCTTCCTCCGCTCCTTTTGCAGGAGCTCAAGTTTAGGAAGAGAAGGCAGAGATTGAAGGGTGAGCATGTTTTCCTGTAAAAATGAACTTAGTATTTTAACATTTTAAAAGTAAAAATTTAAGAAATACTAGGTGGACTTATTATTGGCAATCTGCACTATTGCGTTTTGCATCCTATTGTGCTCAGGTTAAAAAGTACACATAATTCTTACTTTTTAAAACATCGATACAACTCACACACTTGTATGTCAATTCTTGTTTGCTTTTATACTGAGTCGGCTTATGGGACCATTGAGCTTCCCACCAAGCTTCTTGGATAAATTGTATTTAATTTTTTATTAAAGATTTTCTGTTTAGGCAAACACAAGCAAGTACATCAGGATTAGAACCCACAACCTTGTGAGAACAAGGCAGTCGCAATAACCACTACGATCCAAATGTCAAGTGAACACCATATCAAAATCTATGACAAATTTAAGGCTACCTAATATTTGCCAACCTGCAAATACATGTGTGATGCTCTTCGAATCGATGATTGCAGTTGAAGACAAATCCCTGGTGGAGGATTTTCCTCATCCTCCGTATCCATGGCAGCAATCTTTTTACTCAAAACATCGATTGTCTCGTACAGTTTCATCAACTTTAGTCTCAAGTCATTAGCTTTTCCCAACTCAAATCTCTCTTCTCCTTGACTAAATGGGAAAGAAATAGGCACCTATAACTTTTCTAACTTTATTTGAACACCCGTAAAAAGAGCTCCGTAACTGAACATATCAAAAAGTTTGAAGGGTTTTGCTTGTACTAAAGTTTAGCATGCTATTAAGTCGAATACTTTCTTGCAATATCATTTTTCACAACTAAAATTTGTCACTGTCTGTTAGGTTCTGCTCGGTCGGAAATGACAGACATATATAATTCATGACTCGGAAACATAGGAGCTAACAAAAAAATAGAATTAACAGATAAAAGGCTGTTGTGTGACCACTCCAGGCTACATAAAAAGCATTTACTTTGAAGGTTGCTTTTCTCTTCCATCATAAGTGGGAAATCACTTGGTCGGACATGCAAATTTTGACTTTTAAAAACAATGATTTGCCATAGTAGATACGAGAGTCAACAGGAATATATTGCAATGCCCTTCTTTCAATACAAAGTTTAATTTATATACATTTGCATGCATGTGTAATTGACTCATAACATGACTTACTTCAGTGATGAAGCCATTTCTTTATATTCAGGGGCCAGCGTTTCTGCAGTGCGTTTTGCTGTTCGGAGTTTCTGCCCAATAATAAAGCAACATTTAGAGAGAAAAATATTTTTCTTAGAACTTAATTAAGCAGTCAACAACTATTTTCATCAGAAGAAATCTATGATGACACAAAGCAACCTGTACATACCTGGTAAAACACTACCAACAAAGGCTGGTTGTATTTCTGTTCGATTTTATCTTTTCGTTTTCGGAGGATCCTATAGCAGTCATGACAGCAGCGCACAGTCATGTCGTTATCCGATGAAGTTTGGGGCAGTACCAATAAAGAGCGGCTTCTCTGTCTTGGCATAGATGATGTGGATTCACGAAGTGTTTCAACGAGCTCATCTGCAAGAAATGTAATAAATATTCAGTAGGCAAAGTGGTAATTGGCCAATAAAAACAATTCTTTTTTGTATATTTTGCAAACAATAACATAACCTTTCGTAGAAAACCAAATATCAGCTGATTCATCTTACCTGCAAAATCATAAGGAACAAATAGTGAGCATTTTGTGCACATGATGGAGCCACAGAGTCTACAGTGGTGTCTTCGTCGTGTAACATAAAAACGATCTCCGCAGGTAGGACAGAAGGGGACATCTCCATCTCTCACCCATGGAACTAAGGTTTGTTCGAATTCTGCCAAAATGCCAGACAATACTGTTAGACTGCCAAGTCATTGTGGACTCTTAGACTCGTAAATTATAAAGCGTGTTATGAATCATGTTAAAACCACTTTTGACAACAATTTAACATGAGGAATTGGCAATAAAAAAATACTAGCACAGTTAATTTGAAGTGCACTGAAAATCAACTTCTAAAAGTCTCCATGTATACATCAAATTTTAAAATAGAACAAAAAGTACAATATTATAGTTTTAAAATTCTCTTCAATACATATTTTAATTGAAATGCAAAGAAACCTGTGGCATGCAGTGATTTGCAAGTATTGTTAAGTATCATGCAAATTTCCCATAGACATGCAAAGTGATTGGCAACTAACTGTGATATAAGTGGCACCTAAATTATTTTTGTCACCATTGTTAAACAAAGTTGGACATGGATATCCTACGGTATGTGCCCACAGACAACTTTGTTTTGGGTTGCATACAAATCTTTGTGATAAATGACAAAAATGGGTTTTATTATCGTTTTATTTTTTAACCTGACAAACATCACCTGACATGGAGATCAAAACGTTTTAATTTTTATGCACCCACTTCAAGAGATTTTGCATGCAAAACATTATTGAAAACAACATTTTAGTGCCTACAAATATACAATTATGAAATCTAAATACAGCCATGAAAAACAAAATGATTTCGTTGAGTTAAATTACAAAAATTCTACATGAAAGTTTACAAAAAAAATAACAGCAAGCAATGCAAAATACCTTTACGCTTTGTAGCATCAAACTCATCCAAATATATTAACTAACAAAAAAGTGTAAATGGTTAGCAAAGCAGGCAAAGCAAAGGGTTAGAAGGGAAGGCAAGTGGCAGGCAAATTGAGCTATCTAGTGTAATGCTACTTGGCATCAACTGAGAAGTAGAAGTACCTTTTGTATTTTGTTTTCCGGTTAGTTTACTGTGGGTCATCAACTGAAAGATTTTTGAATATTGATACCATGCTAAAGCTTAAAGTACATTTTAAACATGTGTATGTTGCAAATAAACAAGAAATGCCATTTTTTAATAAACACTGCTGGCTTAAACCCTCTGTTTCAGGTAAATAAGCGATCTAAGAGAGAAAATAAAATAAAAATTGCCCAATTAACTATATGGACAGGTTGCAACACTCTTAGCATGTAGTAGTAACTGCATGTTTCCGAGTAGGTTTTTTTGAAAATGGAGGCAAATCACTCTCAGTCACAATTTGGTGGTGGTTAAATTAAAAGGTGGTGGTTAAATGATTGGGGACTGCCACAAAAAATGTCACTTAATATTGTTTTACTACTAAGAAATTTACAGGCCGGTTAGCCACAGATAACATAAGAGTTAGATTTGATTTTTTTAGATCCAAAAGAACTATTTTAAAACAGCTGGCAAGTCTAATTCAAACACCCCTGAACACCAGTACTGAAAATATACATTATCTAAACTTTACAAGGCCCACCACTATTACTACATCATCAACTCTAAACAAACCTACCTTGTCAAGTCTAATCAGTACTTTGTTTGATTCAATGACAAACCGATCAATCCTGGAATCTCTCATTTTCTTGTAGATGTCAAAATGACACCTTGTTGCTCCTATAATATAAATATTGGCAGTTCAACTATTCATTTCCGTTAAAAACTATCTAGTGCAACTTCTGTTTCCTACCAATTTCCTGAGGTTCCCAAACAGTTTGTTCTTGGTGTGAAGAGGTTGTGTAACTTTCATCTGCAATCTGGTGGATTTCATTTCTGCCTCCTAGTATTTTGCCTTTTGCTTTTGTGAATAAACCTGGTGAAAAATGTAAATGGTTTAGTACCGCTAAGCAACATTTTGACTTGGTGTTTTTTTACCACATATAAACTTAAATTATAGATCAATTTTATGTTCCTTATCAAACTTTAAGCAGTTTCAGAAATTTGACCAGTAATTTAATTCTATTGGCATAAATAACATTTTTTATATGTGTTATCTTTTTAAGGAGAACTAACTTAAGGAGCTAAACCTTTGTCTTTTTTAACAAACAAAACACGTAATAAGTGTTGGATAAAACTCGCAAGAGAATCAACAAACAACAAACCTTTCACTTGATCGAAAACCGCTTTGTCTTCGGCCGTATGGGCGCTCTCGAAGTGATGCTGTAATTTGTGAAATGAACCCAAATCCTGAACACAAATCGGACACAAAAATCCTTCTTTTATGTCATCATCCATTTTTGCAGGCTTTACGGTCCCTGAAATTACTTACATTGCCAAAAAGTAGTTGCACAAGCAAAAAATAAATCCGCCCCTTAAATCAATTCGGCCAGCGCCAGCTGTTAAAAACAAAATGACAGTCAGTATGACGTCATTTGGGAATGCACCCAAATCAAAACCGCTGATTTGTATTTTTTGTCGCTAACTTTCGAAAAATAAATCAAACCTTAACTTGTTTTTCGTAGGTTCCAATAACAAACTCCCGTTTCCAGCTTTTCGTCTGTCTGTAAATACTACAACTTTCGATGAATAGATTCGGAATTTAAATCATAGTTAGGCGTTGTTTGGGGCTAAATACTGACCGATTTCTATGTTTAGAAGAAACTGCCGGCATCTTTTACAATTCCAAAATTGCAAGTTTGCTTGCTCTCCCGTTGGCAATTCTAAAACTAAAGAGCAGTATTTAGATGGCTGTTTATAATAATGCGTCACTTTCAGACAAATCATCGCAATGTTTTTTGGAGCTTAAAACGTATTTCGTATTTCAGAATAAGAACTAAGATAGTGGCGGCCCAAAGCTATATATAGCGACATATCGATTAGCCGTGATTTCGGCACCACGGTTATGAAAACGAGTGAGTTCGTTAGTGGCCATGATTACAGGTAAAGTACATTTATGAGGGTTTTTTCAAGAAAAACAAGAATATAAAACAGTTAACAGTTTGAGTGGCGGATCGCGCGATTTTATTTACGCTCATAGTACTTTACCAAAAGCAGGTTAAAAAGTAGTACCTTTCGGTTCCAAAGCAGAAATCGGTATGTAGAACTTGTTTATATTTGACAACAGTACATAGTCCAGCAATGCACGATTAAGGCTTACAATGACGACATCAAGGAACAAAACATCATGGTTTTATATGACAGAAGCAGCTTTTAAAAACGAAACAAAACACAGTTGCCATTCGAGAGAAATATGGGCTTAAACCTACCCCTGAAACACCTCTATACACAGTAAGCAAGAGAAATTGAAAAACTAAACTTTGCTGAGGTCGTGATAATTTGGAAAAAGCTAGCTGGTTTTTTCAAATTTTTGTTTAAATAGCTTTTGATTGATAAATTATAGCCTATAATCCACACTACTTGCAACTGAAAAATCAATATTCTTTTGAAGAGCTTGATGATATTCATTAAGAACATTACATATTCAGAACTTTTGTCCCAATAGCGATGGCTGTGTACGCAATAAAACGGAATATACATGAGGCATTATACAGTATTGCAATACTTTTTCACTACCTTTTAAATGGCAACAAAGACTTTTAAAGGCCAATGCAGGCAGCCGTCTAGAACATGTCTTATGGCCGTGTAGTCTCGACCGAATAAACTTTTTTCATGATGAGTTTGCTCTTTAGGTTGCTATTTGACACATTCAGATTTATAATGGAATTTCCACACTAAAAACTCAAAAAGATTGTCTACTTTACAGTTATGTTCATCAACAATATATTGTCTCCTTGTTTGCAAACTGGTTTAAGACTTTGGGTCACACCAGCATTGTGACGTCAGAATAAGTGAACTTTCTTCTTCATTTCCATTCTCTTCCACTTAGGAAGGCGCCAAAACGCATCACGTGACATCCCGAAGATCCGTTCAAATTCGGTCACTGTCAAGTGCTTCTGTAAACCGAAAGACAGGCGTGAAAAGTATCTTGGTTGCCATAGTATCCTAAAACTGAACATTATGACAAATCTCACCTCCAAACATGTTCTGTCAACACCTTTGGGTAAACGTCGGTTGAGGGTGGATAAAATATGATATGGGAACAACTGGAAGGTATTAAGTATTTTCAAGCATTTGTCATGTCATAGTTTTAGCATACTGTAATTTACCTTGACGCGGCCGGAAATCTCTGGCATGGATTCTCCCTTTATAAGTTTTCCTTGTTCATTGTTCACTAATATAAAGGTGCTGTTTGTAAAATCCGCTGCAAAAGTAAGATAGCAGGTTACCACAGCTTAAAAGCAACTTTGTTTACTCCAACGTTGAGAAAACGATAGCGTTTGCATCGCATCTTATCAACCGTCGCCGCTTATCTAATAGTTACCATCGCACCCCACAAAGCAGGGGTGTCCAAAGTGCGCCGTGACGACATTGTACCTGGGGTTTCAAATTGAGTTAGCCCGGGAAAGTTTTGATTAGGCTTTAAAGTTAAAGCGACTTGCGACTTCACGACTAAGCTTTCCTTCGAACTTACAAGCGGCAAGAAGTGTACATGATATACTGGAGCAGCACAAGTCCCAAAAGGCTGATAAAATCGTTGTGATGAGGTGTATTTGTGAAGTAATTTTATGGTTACAATTTTCGACAAAACGCCAACTCGCGGGCGTCTTTAACTGATTAAAATTTAGCCGCATTAAAAATAGTTTGGACACCCCTGG
>QXVZ01022718.1:0-15684 GCA_008931825.1 Phallusia fumigata | reverse complement strand
ATGCCTTCGCGGGACATAAGAAAACCTACGACATACAGTAAAGTATATGAACTAAACTCGCAAGTAAGGCTAAACATTTTTCGGGTAATCCTATGTCACGAAATACATGTTTGACTTTTCAAGCTTACCACTCTTTAGGTAAGGGTCTATAAAAGATCAACGTGTCATTTTTAACTTGTTGATTACTTTTGCATTTCGTACACAGTGAAACACTTTGTTTTACAAAACACACATCCTAATGAAGGAGAAAAACATAGAATTAATCTTCTACTTACGACAACAGAATCTGATCTCGTAGTCATGGCATTTTCCCTTGTTATCGTCGTTGTTGCACCGCAGTCCCTTCTCCGCGGAAGTGTAAGCAATCACGGTTTGTCCAGCAAGTCTGTAGTCCACTTTGCTTGATTTAACTCTGCCCTCCATGGCTGAAGGGTGGGAGCAAATGGAAGGATTTTCCCGCCTTAGGTCGGAGAACGTCTCACAATCGCAGGTGCCGCTGGGGTCGTCACGGTCGTAGAACTTTGTCCAGACATTGGGGAACTTGCAAACCGGTTCCGGTACTGAAAAATAAAATCTTTTTTTGTACTCTGGGTTGTAGAGTTGCTTGGCAGGTAGAAGAGATGGAAGCGTTCTGATCTATAAGTCTAGTCTTTTTTTTTCAGATTTGCTCGACAATCAAATAGAATCCAGTGAGGTTTTTTTTCGTTGCCTTGTTTTTTTAGTAACGTTGTTGGAAAAGAACACTACGTCACAGAATATTTTGTGTTGTTTGCGTCAGTGACCAAACCAATCACAAAAACCAACAATCGGAATGAAGTTTTAGTTTTAGGCCTCTTGTCCTCAATTTGATTTTGTTTTTGGCACTACAAGATAATAAATTCTTACCGCACGCGTATCCGTTGCCGCGGTAACCAGCGTTGCATTCACATTTGAAGCTTCCCGGAAGGTTCGTGCACTTGGCGTTCACGTGGCAAGGACTGCTAGCGCATTCATCAACATCTAAAAGTGATTGAAAATCAAAAATATAAATTTTACCGTCGTAATTGCCCGAAACCGATCACAACCGGACAAGGCCAAATAAACGCTTAGTCGTGACGTACAAAATATTCCACACTGCCGAATTGATTTTAAGTACATTTTTGTTAAAAGTTTAAAAATTAGACAGAAATAACGATTTAAGAATACTTTCTACAGATATTTAACGTGACATCAGTAAATTAATTACCGTGTAATTTTTCGACGTCGCAATCAGTCAAGATAGGCGATTACGTCATAAAAGCATTGATCTCGTTCGCAACTCACCACAGCAGAATCTGATCTCGTAGTCCAGGCATCGATTCTTGTTTTTTGCGTTTCGACAATCGAGTCCCTTTTCAGTCGCTGTACCGGCCTCAATCACTTGCCCAGTGAGTCGATAATCGACTCTACTAGATTTCACTCGCGCGTCAATGGCGGTCGGGTTGGCACAGATCTCTCCAGGGTTTTCGGTTCTCAAGTTCGCGAATAATTCACAATCGCAATTTCCGCTTGGGTCGTCTCGGTCGTAGAACTTGGTCCAGTCGTAACCATGGGAACACTTTGGAACCGGATCTGCAAAGAGTTATCCAGTTTGAATCGGTATTTTTATTTGCAATGGGCATTTTTAAATTTTATTCCGAAAAATGTATTGTTTCGTCTTTTTTCGCGGCTACTAAATTGAGGTGTGTTAACCTTTAAGACAAAAACCGCCAATCTCAAATCAATAGCGAATATCTAAAACACCAAACAGGCAAGTCATAGTTATTTCAACCGTGATTTTTCTTGACTTGCTAAAACAAGTTTCAAAGTACAAGAATGTTCGGGTAAAAAAATACATATGAAACTGTACTCACAACATGAGAATCCATCACCGACGAACCCGCTGTTACATCGACACGTGAAACTTCCAGGAGTGTTGGTGCATCTCGCGTTTCCGTCACAAGGCGAACTTGCACATTCGTTGACATCTAAAAAAAAGGGCACAGAACTTGTTATTAGTTGCAGGTAGGTAGTCCTGTGAAGTTACAAAACCCTAAGGGTCGCAGATTTATATGGTAATAGGCACAGAGTCATGAAAATCTGTGGTACTTGATACGCTTGTATAGAAAACAGTATCAGTTTTCGTGCTTTGGTACATATTCTTTACTAATTACTATGTCACCATGTTGTTTTGAGAAATTGTTACTCCAGTGAATCTTATTTGGTATCTTTGCTCAAGTGAAAGTGGAAACAAAACTTAAAAACTGTACAACGCAGTATTTCATCTTTCTATTAAAACTATGTAATTGTTTTCGTTCATAGACTAGTTTTCAAGTTAGCCAACTCTGTGACTAATTTCTAACAAACGACTATTACTTCAAAACGTAGACTTTTCTGTCGTACTTACCGCAACAGAAACTGATCTCGTAGTCCAGGCATCGATTCTTGTTTTTTGCGTTTCGGCAATCGAGTCCCTTTTCAGTCGCTGTCCCTGCTTCAATTACTTGCCCAGTGAGTCGATAATCGAGTCTACTCGATTTCACTCGCGCGTTAATGGCGGTCGGGTTGGCGCAGATCTCGCCTGGGTTTTCGCTCCTCAAANGGGATTCAAAACATGTTACATTATGTTTTGTTCAAAATTAAACTTTAAATTCATTGGGACATCGGAGAGACACTCCAACGCTAAATACCCAGCGATGATTAACCCCAAAACGTTAGCGAAAAAAGTAAAGGCAACAAGTAGTGCAGCGCTTTCCAACTGGCGGTCCGCAGCCCACTGCGTGCATGGTGGGTCGCGAAGCTCTTTCAAGAATTGCAAGCATCTCAAAATCCTATCATACGGATAGTGAGTTGCCAAGCCCACAATTCAGCCAGGCACATTAAATTAAAAACGTCCAAGTCGCTAAATAATGCATTTATTGTAACAAAGCTCAATTGTGATGTCACAACGGTTGATAAAACAATTCTAAGATAATCTTGTTGTACAAATCAAATAAGTTTTGCTAACTAATTTAGGATTTAAGTTAATTTTGTACATCTTCCGATATAATCTGTTGTTATCTCAGATCTTTTATTCTCGTTTTTCGCAATATTTCACTATGGTCAAAACAAATTGTCTTTTAAAGTGGGCCGCGAGCGGAGAAAGGTTAGTAACCATTGAATTAGTGGACAGAGGTAAAATGCACAGAACTTTTTTGTTATTTTGAGACGTTGTATGTGTTAGTGAGATGTTTGTAGGAACGTAAGAACGCAATGGAGATGCAGGTTACTTCGTTTTACGTGGATGTAAGCTGCCTTTACTGTACTTTTTTTAAATAGAAAGCGAAATGTAATATGTTGCAGTACTTAACAACTAAGTCAAGCCAGATATGTTAAACTTTATTTTTCAGAACGAGGTAGTTTTGCTGAAGCCAGACTTGGTTGAAATAAAACCTTTTCCGAAGGCCATTACAGCACTGGGGTAAATTCACCCTACTTACCCTCGCAATGATATCCGTTGCCCTCAAATCCGTTCTTGCACGCGCAGGTGTAGCCGCCAATCGTGTTCGTACACGTGGCGTGTTGGTGGCAGGGTTCGTCTTGGCACTCGTCGTAATCTGGAAATATTGCAGACAGGTTGAGTTGGGTTTTGCGGTGTCATAACGATGACGTGGCATTTTTATGCAAACTTACCCACGCACAAATCCATGGTTAAGCAACATGACAGTAAAAAAAAATTAAATTTCTATCCACGCTTATTGAAAGAGAGAAATTACATATTATTTAATCAGGACTCAAAGTATTTTACCACTGGATGTTTAAACATTACTTGACACTAACTACCTAAAGACAAATATTTTATTTCGATAAATACAATTTCAGCAAAATTTCTATTGTTTTGTCATTATCAAATTAAAAGGCCAATGTCCATAACGAGCGTATGAACGCCGTTTTATTTAAATTTGTTTTATTTCTGTATCATTACTATAATTTATTTTCGTGAATGATTTCAATGAGTTTATATTTATCTTTGCCTACAAGCAACGATGGCTGTTTAGCCTGGAACGCTCTATAATTTTGTCTGTAAGCTTGTTGCAAATGGCTCTTGTTCTACCGCATGAAGACTGGCTTTTCTCTGGATGCAGCGTCGATACGCAACGCGGTTTTGTTTAAGGGAAACAGAAGATCGCGCGTTTTTTGGGTTATCAGTAGATAGTGCTTATATGTTTGCAAACAAATTTTGCCAAAAAAAATTTTCCAAAATTAATTTTAATTAAATATAAAGCTTTATTTAAAGCGCTTTTTCTCAAATGTTTGTGGCATTGTTTAAAAACAAGTTTCAGAATATTTTTGTGCAATTTAAATGCCAAATAATCAAAGCGAGGCGTTGGTTTTGATATTATTATTAGAATTATAAAATGTTATACAGTCCTTCCAACAAAAAAATATAAAGGCATTTCACCTAAAGCCGTCAGGAATGCAGAAACACCCTACAGCACCACATTACGCAACCCATCTCGTGACTTACCGCAGCAAAAGCGGATTTCGTAGTCCAGGCAACCTTCGGGATTGTCGCTGTTGGCACATCTGAGACCCTTCTCGCCCCCCTGGTTTACTGTGACCACCTGACCGGTCGAGCGGTAGTCAAGCTTCAGCTTCTTAACCCGGGCGTCGACCGCTTTTGGGTTTGCGCAGATTTGGCCCGGATTTTCGGTTCGAAGATTCTGGAATAATTCGCAGTCACATGACCCACTCGGATTGTCTCTGTCGAAAAACCTAGTCCATCGGAATCCAGGGAAATCGCATGTTGGGGTTGGAACTGGGAAAACAAGAGCGAATGCTTACGTTTTACTTGAAAAGTAATTTTTGCACCTAGATAGAGTTTGGGCAGTTTTCTCGAGCTTGACACAAGCATAAATTATCTTGAAATCTTATGCATATAACATTTCGTTCTTAGCTGTATTTTTCAAAACATCAGTAAGCATGATGTCGAAGGAACAATTTTTGTTTTTTAAACTGTTGTCAAACTTGAACGGTTATGGTTATAGTCAAAAAATATACATGTATTTAATATTTCAAACATGTTTGGAATAGAACAATAAAGTGATAAAAAAGTACTTACAAGTACTTTCCTCGTGTTTAAAAAAAACGAAATTCCTGCTCAGCGCGCAAAGTCAAATAACGACTATGCAAAAATTTGCCACGAACCAGTATAACAAAACAAATAGAAAATAATCTTACCGGCAAACGCAGTGATGCAACAGCAGCACAAAAATATCAGTAGCACTCGTTCGTCCATCTTGATTCGTCTTGCAATCAAAAATTGCTTTGGCCTTCCACCCAATGCCACCGCCTTTTATAGAGTGACTTTTGCTACAGGGCGCATTACTTGGCAGAACAGTTTCTTCTGTTTGTCTGCAGATTTGGATCCTTGCCCAGCCTCAGGCGACGAATTATGAAGCGGCTAATTGGATTCTGTGAAGCTGGGTTCGTATTTTTCAGTGACGGGTTCATTGCTTGCGTTTATTTTTTTTTGGATATACTTGAACCAAAAATTTTACGTTCCGGATTAGACGCGAAAACAACTCTTGTGTTTTTGCAGTTGTCTCAAACTTGAGGTTTAAACTTAGGATTGGAAATTACTCGCAAAGTGGCTTAATGAAACTTAATAAAAAGATTCAAGCAAGTACTTGTGTAAAAAAAACATTTTCTACGTTTCGACAAACGTCGTTGTCATCATCAGGGATGCTATAACGTAGATATTGTTTTACACACAAGCAGTGACTTGTGTTTATTGAGACTTTGATGAATTGTGTACCTGGCCCTATTCAAAATATCATTGCCGAAATTAAAAAAATATCAGTAGAAAAATAATGACAATACTAATGATAACAACAGCGATTGTCAAGACGTTTGCATGCAACAATTGTTCACCACATAGTCCTGGATGTTGTTTTTTGAATTAGGGTATCAATTTCGCAAAACAAAAATTTGTTTGTGCGAAATTATTGCAGCGGTTTGTGCCGGATGATGACGCGCAAAGGAGAAACGTTCGATTTCAAAAACACCAACGTGGCATGGTATATAGTTAAAGCAATGCAGTAATTTTACGTCAGGTTTGACTGGTCGCTTTCAACGCTGGATTTTTTATTGAATTCTGAAATAGAAGGAAAAAAGCCTTGTCAGTGTTGGGAAGTTTTTTTATTTAACATCACGCGACTAAAACACCAAATGTTGCTCATATCTAAGTATAGCGCAAATACACGCTAGGTTTGTCAAGTTTCAAAAAAAGGAATTTCCAGAACTCTGAAAAATTGATTGTAGACATTTTTTCGTGCAATTTTTTGTATGTTTACAATTGTGTTTTTTACTGTTCATAACAACAGTCAAAACGACAAGCAATTAAAACGAAGTTTCGTTCAAATATTATGGAAGTTGTCTTTGTTAAAAGGTTGCCTTTAAAATCTGTGAATCGTGTAACTAAGTTTGATTAAAAGTAAAACTGGCAGTGAACTTGCAAATAGTAAATACATTTTATTGCAAACGGTTCGACAATCGCTGTTATTAACATCATTCACAAAGTTGATCTGGTTATTTATTTGGATACAGTGCCGCGTGTTTACAAAAGTAAAAATTTAATCCTAGTTACACGTAAAAGCGACGAACGTAACCAAATCGTGCATTGAAACTTGACTACCCGGACAATAGCATTAGAACCTGTTACAACATTGAGACGAGAAGAATTCCACTGTTATCTCTTACACCGGGAACGGCAAAGATTGTAAACCGATGACTTTAAGTCGTGTTGTATTGTGTAAAACATCACTGCAGCGGACAGACTGGTACACTGCAGTTGCATGTGCGATAACATGTAAATTACTTCACGGCAAAGCGATGGTCGTTTGTTTACCGTTGCCGCACTTGACCGAGCCGGCGTGACGCTAAAAGTGGTTGCACCGGAATTTTGCCGGCGTCGAAGCGGTCGTCGCAATAACAGATTACGTCAGCAGCATGTGAAGAGGTGCCCTTCTCGGAAGGTCTTGTGCTCAAAAATACCGGATAAGTACGAATTCAAAAGGGAATTTACAGTTTGGAACAAAATTGCTTTTTTAACCAGTTATTATTTTTGCATGCAGCTGTTCCAATTGTTTTTAAAACATGAAAGGATATAGTGGTGTTGTTTCTTTTAAATTGAGTTTAAATTGTACACCGGGTTTCTCTGTAACATTGTCTGTGCGTGCAATAAAAAACTAAACAATATAATTAACCGCGATATCTTTGTGTTTCTAATCTTTCGGCGTTGGTTGAGAGCAAACTAAACGTATCCTGCTAGTTTATACATTTTACTTGCTATTGCAACTGTATATACTTGTTCATTTTTAAAAGAGCGCAAAAGCCTATTCATTGTTAGACTATTTGTTATTTTGCTAAGATTCTGGATGGTGCGACTACGATGACTCATTTAGTTTTTTGCCGGTCTGTGGCAATTTCTCATTGCAGTTAAAATGTGCAGCGTATAGCAAACAGCGTTGTCTGTGAATTTAATTGATTTTCCAGCTTAGCTGTCTGACCGATTCCGTTTTGGCATAATACCGACTCTTGCAAGCCTAACGTCAAAAAACGAGCATGCTATGATTGCTGGTCAATATAAAATTCACTTATGTTGAATTTATATCATTGATCAATAGGTTTGATTTTATTTTATAGCTATATAAAGTGAAGATAAAGACATGATTTTCTTCCTCGAAATTTTTGTCGTAAATATCGTGACGTAATGAGTTCCACGTCATAATACAAAATTATTTGAGTCATACCTAGCCTACTGGGTGAGATTCCTAATGAGAAGAACCACTGCTTGCGGATTATACAGAAAAATATATTGTGGTAAAACTTTTTATCTTTTATGATTTCGCATGTTATTGAATTTTAACGAAAATTAGCGCAATAATAAAAAATACTTTATGGACCACATACGCGCAAAGTTTTTTAACCCTAAAATTTTTTTTAAACGTTATGGCCGCCAGGTGATGCTAACGAGCTCAATACAAAGACCACGACACGCTCGACACAACAATTCTGCAAGCAGTGCCTTCAAAAACCGTTCGAGCACGTTTTATGTCTTCTGGCATGCATAGATCCTGTTTCAATTTAATGTTGGCGAAATCAATACAATACACATGCTTAATTTCTTCAATAACTAAACCACGGCAATGGTAAGAAAGTAAATTGTGCTTCACTAGTGCTACTTCACATCGCTCAAAAAACGGAAATTTTGCCATTTTCAGAAGAAAAAAAAACGGTTTAAATTCAGTGAGACAAACATGTCCGAAGGTAACCCTTACATTCGCGAATCATTGCAAACATTACGTCATTGAGGTTACTACAGTTTATTCAGGCGTTACCAGAGTCCTTGAAATCACTTTGCAAGGACGAACTCTGCTTTTGCCAGCTGCAGGCTTTCTAAATCACGCGTGTGACTGACTATCACGTGTGTATGACGTCACAGGCCTGACAAATACTTGGTCTGTTACATCACAGCGGTTACGAAAACCAATGTAGGGTGTTACCACTTCTGCTGCTGGGGTTTCGGTTATCGGACAAGCGTCAGACAATGAAGTTTATATCAAAGGATGGCTGTAGCCTTTACTACTGGATTCCTAAAATCCGTGGGCACAGCTTGTTTACCTAATCGCTCACAAACGCTCTGTCGCAACGCCGACATAAAATGTGAAACTTTGTTTGCTGCTAGGGTTTACTGGATTGCAGTCAATGACGTAATAGTAGACGATCTGATCATAAACGATGTGTAGTGGCACAAATATCCAAAGTCTAACCACAAAATACAAATGAACAAAGTTAGTTTAAACTAATTTGATTGATGCTTTGGTTTAAAACTGAGAAACTAATCATTAGGGCCTTCAACCGCGCATTGTACGTTATCCTTGCTTGCTTTTAATTATTGATTTTTTTGGGTAAAATGATTAATAGAGGTGCATTTGCTGTCGCTGAAATGTTTGTTTGCTGAAATTCTTTTGGCAACTTGTGACGGGTTGAATCAGGTCAATTTATGTTTGAAAAGATTTGACTTGAGCCTGACACGAGTTTCATCAAACAAAGGACTAGCCTGGTGTTTTCCACCCAGGGCGCCGCGTTACACTGAGGTGCCGTTGGCAGCTTTTGTGCTCAGGGGTGTCGCGACCAATTTACTAGAACTGTTTTTTCATTGGGTTAAATATTACCAGGTATGGCGGTGACTAATGCTGGCAAAATAGACTGACTTGATTCATGTTTATACCTGGACAAACTGTAAGATGACAGTTTATTTTACATTGTCTTGTTTTTGTAATTGCCATGTGAGCCGCCATTCGTACGGTTAAATACTGGACATTAATCGATTCACATATTGGGTAACTTGTTGGTGGCCTTTGAACAATCGACATTCGTGCGAATCATCAACCAATTTTCGGCAACTGAACTGTTTTTGTCGATGGATCAAGATCCAATTTGTGTTTAAACTTAATTTGTCCTAACTTGACTTTGACTTGACGCAAGTCTGTCGGTGCATTACTTGTGACTCAGACTTGGATCAGAGGTCACTGAGTGGTTCACTCAGGCATGTAGACTTATTTTAAACTCTGTCTTGTGTGTAACTGCACTTTGTTCATTTTTGACAAGTTTCATAAGTTGTACATGGGCAATATGTAGTTTTTGACAAGATGGCATTGAAAATATTCACATAAACGAGCAGTTAAAACAGAAAAAACACATGCAAACCAGTTGTTATGAAAACAACAGCGCATACAGCACTTCTACATTACCTACCACGAGCCGCCTTTAAAAATGTAAACTGTTTTTGCTGTTGGAATTACCGGAAATTTCTTGGAACTGTCATAAGCACGGTTCCTCTGCGTCAAATTTCCCAGAAACTGTCATGCTTTAATGTCATGACGAATTTGGCGTCTTGCCCTGTATCACTATTGCAAAACATTCTTTGTGTTACAGCCAATATACAAATGCAGGGCATGGCTGTTTGAACTTTAGTGGCAAATACCTGGCAAACTTAATTTACCTATTCCACGCAATAACAGGAACATCGTGTCAAACGGCGAATATTTTGCACCATTTCAAAAAGTGTGGTAAAATGACTTTTCTATATTTATTCAGTGCTCCCGCACCGTGTGATGTAATAAGACCGCCTACATCGTNACACAACTAAAGGACATTAAACAACTAAAACACCCAACAAAATCTTTTTCAGTCAACAGGCGTTTTTGTTACGTTAGGTGAAACTATTTGCGGTAATTAAAGCCAGCGTTTAAATCGTACGCATTCTTATCAAAACGGCACCGAGTTTTAATGCGACACAACAAAAAATAGCTTCCAAACAAATCTACCCTTTAAAGTGAAAATATCCCTCGGAAATAACTACGCACTGTCTATGTACGTCAAAAACACAACTAAGGATGACGCTTAACGTATAGATAGCAACCAAATTATATACACACTTATTCAGACTTATCTTTATTTCCGATTGCCGGCACAGCTGCGCCCAAATCAATATCAGAGCAACCTGGTGTAACTGACTCCTTGTCGGCTTTCTTGTGCATCAACTTACGACGTTTGATTTGGCGGTGTTTCACCACGCTAAGGGCGAACCCCAGCTGAGCGAGGTAGTAGGTTGTCATGACGATCCAGCGCTGATGGGGAACGTCCGAGTGGAAGCGGTTGATGGCTAGGCAGGCGTCCGAGACACAGAAAGATATTGCACCCAAACATGCCACCAGTTCGGTCCACTTTTTGTGACTCTTGCCGTTTACTCCGTCGCGAACGTCACCCAGGCATCTACAAAGCAGGTTAATTATTAGGTTTGCATATGTTTTACTATAAATGGACGAAAATATTTAAAGTTAGATGGTGATTGTAACAAACTGTCGCGGTGGCATTCAACTTGAACCCATTTAAAAATACCAATAAATGCAATCCAGTGACTATAGTGAATTACTGCAATGTCTGACAAGTTTTCTTGTACAGCCAAATACATGAGCAAGATGTACAAAAATAGCCCATAATGAGATGATATCTTTGACACAAGCATGCAGTGATGCTTGTGTGACTAAGCAATAGAAGGCTGGCAACATCAAAACCTAAGCATTCAAATTGGACTTGCTATTTTAAGCCTTTTTGGTCACCATAAATCCCTGATTGAAAGGTTAATATCCTTGCATGCAGTAAAAGGGAAATGGTATGTACAAAACACATTTAAATATGGTACATTTGTTGTGGTCAATGTCGAAAGAATCAAAACAAGGTTTTTCAACTGGTATTGAGACCGTGTAATTCTTTGTTGGTTGCCAATAACACCAGCATATGTTGTATGAATATTAATAAGTTGCCAGTGTGCATGTTATGATAAGCCCTATGGTGTCAGGGAAACAATGATAATGTGCTAAAGGAAGCCACTTCTCAAGGGCTGCACTAAAAGGAGAAAATAATGCAAAAAATAATTTAAGACCAATTCTTTTGAAGATAATACTTAAACTACATGCTTTACCCTAAAAAAGCCTTAAATGTTTGCTGTACTTACTTGATTTTAGCCAATGCCCTCCAATTCATAAACAGAATAAGCAGAATGTACATAAGCACAGCCACTTTAAGTGCAATGCCGCTGAGACCATTGTAGATGTACCAGTAAATCAATACACTTATGGGGGAGAGTTTGAGATAGAGCGATGCCCGGAGTGGGTAAAATCCAAAAGCAAAGATGTACATTATATGAGCTAGACCAAAAGCAGCAACACCTGCAACGATTGTTGTCTTACTGCATTGTACTGGCAGTCAACAAGGTGTAACATAATCTTTAATAAAAACATGCACATGTAAAGCTGCAGTGTAAACATTTACCCTTATTTTGTAAAATTTGTGACAAATCAAGTTATATGTTTAAGCCAGAGGGTTCTGGCCATTACACAGATTTGCTTCACCCTTTCAACATTGTAATTTGGTTTAACTGTACAGCATTACAGCGCAGTCAATTCTGGGGTTTTAGTCCTCTAAAGTTGTATATCATGACATTAAGGGCAAACAATGTATCATTGAAAAATTCCAACAATACTTTCGAAAGCTTGTTTTACCATGAAGAAAGTATCCCTCATCTGCATACACCAAGCAAATATCACCAAGCATTGAGAGCAGTAGACCACCTAAAATTCGTCGAGAGTAATTGTTTTTTGAGGTGAAACTAAATCCATCATACCTGAAGGAACAAATAATCATTTTTTTAGTAAAACAACTTAAATTCTACCTAAGTTTGTACACACCACAGATTTTCGAGAAATTTGCACATGGTTAAATTACACTACAAATGAAGTTTATTAGTAAAAAAATTGTCAAATTTCTTTACACAAAATATTTTCATCTATTTACAGGATGCCATCTATTTACATTTACATTATGTTATTTTAGTACAGAACGTATGTGGTTGACAATGGTAAGAAAATTTTAAATGACAAACAGGAAACTTTGACTCACCACAAAACAAATATACACAGGCTCAAAGTAGGTAAACATTTGAGAATAGCAACAACAACATTTGGTGGATTGATTTCAGGAACTAGAACCATGTAAATACAGGCAGTCTTTAAAAATGGAACAAGACGAGGCCCAAAGTAGGAAAACTTGGTGTGCTGTGAAAAATATCTGGATAAGTTTCGGTTGGTTAGAAAAGTAAATATCACCTATACAATGATTCGTCTAAGTGCACCAAATATGTACATAGCACATTTGGGCCTGGGTTTAGGAAAAATACTATACAAGGGGCATGAGAGTCTCTCCTTCTACTGACGTCCTTTACATGTTCAATAAAACAAAGAGCAAGACTTTTTGTGTGACGAAATGTGATTTTGGGCAAAGTCAGTTAAGTAAATTTCGCAAAATACCCTATTAATAGGCCAGCTGGCATGTTTTAAAATTATTTAGTGCTGGGAAGTCTAAATATAGTTGTGACATTGAATTGCATTGTACTTTTCTGTCTTGCATAATACTACTACAAATAGGTGGAATTAGAGTGCTCAATCCAATCCAAAAAATCAATATTGACTGTAATATAATGAACAACAGGACCAGGGGGAAAGGCTACTTAAAATTACAAAGTGCTGTTTGTCCTAATGCATGCTATGGAGCAGGCACAACACAAACACAGTAATGCGCCATTTTTTATCTTAACATGTTACAAGGCTTGATAAACTATGTTTAACTAGTAATACTAAAAATGTGTTTTTCCAAAGAACTGAAAGATTCATTACCACATGAAAAACCTTTGTTCATTTGCTCACGCAAATAATTCACAGTAGTACAACAGTTGACTGTGTAAAACATCTTTTGTTTTGCATGTGAACTATTGCAAGGGCTTGAGGGCCACATTTAAATATACCTTAGTGCTACATATGCCATGTTTTGGACACTCCTGTAATGGACCATGACACAGGCAGGTTTAAATTATTCATACTTATCTTCGAATTAAATTACGTAAAGTATTCATGCATTAACAGCGCAAATGGGCAATTATTAAAATGCAAGCATTCGAAAAACACATACCTTGCTGTCATTGCAGCATGAAACTTCATCGTCTGATGAGCAACATGCCATGATATGTTTGTTGGAAAATGACTGGATATAAAAATTGAAATAACCAAGTCAGTACTTCAAATAGGTCAAACTGTTTTCCTGCTTAAATCATAACAGCACAATAACACCTGCAAAGACTAAAAACAACAATTGGGAATTAGAATTAGGGTTGAAATCTCAAGCTTTGTGAAGTTTGTAAACCTAAAATTTTAGAAAGTCCATATACGAGATTTTCGTCATTTTAGGTTAGTTTCGACTTTCGAAACAGACATTGCACTTATCAAAAAAAGATTCCTGCAACAACGCCTCATGTTTTAAGGCCAAACAGTCTCAAACTATCATGCGCTTCTACTTGAAGTGCTGCATTGTCCACCACTGTTGATCACGCGTATTCACGAGTCACTCCCTCTTCACGCAAATGGCCACTCGATATCTTGTTTACAACATAGAGTCAAATACAGGCTTGTGATTGGACGAAACGCCTGCCAAAAGAAGGCGTATCTGGTGGCGGCTCCCGTGTCGCAAAACAAAGAGCAAAGTCCAATGACCTTCGACGGGACAAGGGCTCCACTTCGCGACCACATTCCAAATTACGTAAAAAGTATTGATTCACATGTCCAATGGCTTTACAGTCCCTGACCTACAAGACACCAATTTAGCTCTGAAGTTTAATGAGCTCTATTTAATTTATTATTCGAATATAGAACTGCTACCTTCAAACTTGGTCTTTCCATTGTTACAAATTCTGTTTATTAATAGTTTAAGCAAGAAGTAGCTTATTTACATTCGGATTTTACCTTTGGTTTCTGGCATAAAAATAGATCTAAGTGTCACTTGGCATAAATTGCTGTTTTATTCCTGATTTTACCGGCCGATTCTGTCTACCTACTAAACCAGTCATAATTGTTATCACGCACCGTTACGGCTGCTTCGAGTCTATTGCTGCTTAACAACGGTCGTTGCTAGCAAAAGCCGCCGGCAATGTTCAAGTTTTACTAAATTACTTTTGCTGATTTTCCACGTTTAGTGAAACTAGAGCTGACGCAAATATGCTGAAACTCATCGGTGAAATTTATTTTCAATCTTGGCTGATTTTGATTTAACCAAATGTTTGATTAAAAGCTATTTTGATTTGTCGACCCCCCACGAAAATTTAGAAATGAAAATCAGAAACTGCTGCAATGTAGTGACAGTGTTTACTGATTGAAGTTTTTGTAAACGTGCAATATCTTTGTAGAGAATGGTACATTAACAGAATTAAATGTTGACATAGCATAACGCTAAAAACACCAAAGAGGTCAAAATTAGTTTATGAAGTGTTTCTCATTTTAATGAAACATTTGATACAAAAGCCATGTTTTGGCACAGTAAAAAAAAACAAAACTAACCATGTGTTTTGTCATTATCTTGCAGCTGTGATGATTAAAGTCATGTGGTGGAGATTTTAGGCAAACAAATTGAAACTAACATATTGTTGCAAAGTGATCGATATGTCATTGGATGATCCTCGTGTTGAATGGCTGAGAGAAAAGGTCTGTCTGGGACTAAACATTACAGACTATGAGGTGAGAGTTGTTTTAAATTGTTTGTTTTAGAACATTAAACATAAATGTGTTCATCATTCTTATAAATGTCGTGGTCTAGACAGTGATAATGGCATGACTTTTTGTTGAACACTTTGATCATAAGGCATCTTGCTTGTAACAACTATATTGGCCAGAATATTTACGATAAGAACTGTTTGCTTGGTATGATCATATCCCTTTAGAGCAGGTCTGGAAAACAGCTTTTATCGCACCCCACAAAATGTGCTGAAATATGTAATAAACCTAATTGGTTTAATACTTCCATATAAATAGGTGCAGTAATGCCTTCCATAACTTTTCAATATGGCTGTAAGAATTTGTGTAATGATTCAAGGGTTTGACGGGAAAATTTGATGGTCACAAGCAGACCTGCCTTTGAGTCATGATTATTAATTAGGTCTGTAAATATAAAATGATTTTTGAAAACAAAGGGGTACTTTATATTTTTGTGTACTGGTTAATTTTTCCTAATTAATCACAAATGTTTTGTATTTATTGT
>QXVZ01022695.1:0-10262 GCA_008931825.1 Phallusia fumigata | reverse complement strand
GCATTGATATCAGCACCAAAGCTTATCAGCATGGCAACAACATCATGATGACCAAACTGTGCAGCAAAGTGCATCGGAGTTTTGTCCACTTTTGTTCGGCCATCCCACGAAACACCAGCTCTGGTTAGAAGTCTTGCTGACTCAAGATGTCCGTTCATGCACGCATAGTGTAATGGTGACATCCCCAACTACAAAAAACACCATTTGAAAACAAACATAATTGTAACAAATTATTTGTTGTTTTTATAGCTTTGACGGCAAAGCATTTGAGTGGGTTGTTTTATCACTACAAAGACTCTACAGCCTGCTGTAATGGAGTTGTGTTGAAACAAGTTTTTTGTTGGTGATTTATTCAGCTGTAACTAAAGGTTCCAGTAGGCAGCGAAGAAAAAGAAAACATATCAATTTTATTTAAACACTTTAAAATGTCCAAGTTTGGATAAAATAAGAAATAGAAATACCAAGAATATGTACTGATTACCCTCCAAATCCGCAAAATTGAAAAAAAATTGAAACATTACTAGCTTATCTGCTTACCCAGTTTGCAGTGAATGAGGCCCCTTGCAATAACAAGGATTGCACTTCTTTGTCGTTTCCATTTTCAGCAGCCACTAGAAGTTGCTTACCAAGAGCTGTCAAGACACTTTGTTGCTTAAAATAGAAAACAAAGACAGTGAAAGAAAGTCAAAGCTGGTAACTTAACATGTTTAAAACATATATTTACATATTTACCAGATCAAAACAAAAGCCAACGTACAACCTAATTGTTTAGCAATATTTCATGCATTGTAAAACAGATACAACTTTATGCTTAACATTATATGGAGTTCAGTTTTACAAAAAGCAAACAAGACGACCTGCCTCTGCCACTCATAAAACAATTTTAATACATGTGCCATTAGCACCACTCTCTTTGAGCAGTGTTACTTACGCCTACACAAGTAAAACATTCATCAAAAACAACAGACAACTAGCGCTGAGAGGCTCAGGAAACAACAAACAATTAGATCTGACATGTGGGTTTGCAATTAGGGACGCTTTTCGCAAAACTAAACAGGGGAATTTTCAATCACTTAATCGGAAACGGAAATGGAAACGACGTAACAAACAACATCATCTTACCGACGACGATGATTGGCCAATAATCCTGGACATTGTGGGCGTTGGCCAGTAAGCTTTCGCCAAAATGTGACGCCAATTTTCTAATTCATTGTACACAAGTAATTGGCTACAAAAGCAAGTAATTGAGGTCCACTTTCATTTCTTGGATTGTCCGCCATTGACGAAAGTACCCACAATGCATCATTGGTATTCTCACCACGGTTCAGTGTCATGAGATTTTTTTTACCGGGTAAATGGCAAATATTTCGACGGAAACAATTTTTGTGCTCGTAACAATCAATTAGAATCCTATAGTCTTAAGCAAATTGAAAAGCAGGAAGTTTTAATTTTGCATTAGTCGTTGAAAATGTTGGGCCTGTACTAAAATGACAGTTACTTTAATTTCGAGTGACATGCGTTTTATCTGGAGCAAGACGACCTGAATGGGGCAACTACATGACTTCACCAACCCAACACCTAAACCTGATCTTGGTTTTTTAGTCGTTTTTGTTAAATGAGCGTAAGGGTATCATTTTTCACGCCTGCANAATACATGTGCCATTAGCACCACTCTCTTTGAGCAGTGTTACTTACGCCTACGCAAGTAAAACATTCATCAAAAACAACAGACAACTAGCGCTGAGAGGCTCAGGAAACAACAAACAATTAGATCTGACATGTGGGTTTGCAATTAGGGACGCTTTTCGCAAAACTAAACAGGGGAATTTTCAATCACATAATCGGAAACGGAAATGGAAACGACGTAACAAACAACATCATCTTACCGACGACGATGATTGGCCAATAATCCTGGACATTGTGGGCGTTGGCCAGTAAGCTTTCGCCAAAATGTGACGCCAATTTTCTAATTCATTGTACACAAGTAATTGGCTACAAAAGCAAGTAATTGAGGTCCACTTTCATTTCTTGGATTGTCCGCCATTGACGAAAGTACCCACAATGCATCATTGGTATTCTCACCACGGTTCAGTGTCATGAGATTTTTTTTACCGGGTAAATGGCAAATATTTCGAGGGAAAAAATTTTTGTGCTCGTAACAATCAATTAGAATCCTATAGTCTTAAGCAAATTGAAAAGCAGGAAGTTTTAATTTTGCATTAGTCGTTGAAAATGTTGGGCCTGTACTAAAATGACAGTTACTTTAATTTCGAGTGACATGCGTTTTATCTGGAGCAAGACGACCTGAATGGGGCAACTACATGACTTCACCAACCCAACACCTAAACCTGATCTTGGTTTTTTAGTCGTTTTTGTTAAATGAGCGTAAGGGTATCATTTTTCACGCCTGCAGCGAGCATTGCCTTTAAACACATCGCCGGTAATAGGATCTTTGTTTACCTCTTTCTAAAATTAGGCTGGTCCATGGATATTCCACCTCTATTAACTACACAAGGAAAACATTCTTACAGTCCGGATTTCTAATGCGATGTTGTATCCACGCGTTACAAAAAGATTTTAACTAGCAGCTTTTTTAAGAAGTATCAAAAAGGAATTTATTGATGCAAGAATGACACAACAACGGAAGGAATATATTTATAAAAGCGCAATGTACAACTGACTCCAAAAAGAAAAATAGCAAGCAAACACCAAGAACATTTGAACAGAGCGTTGTGGCAAATTGACATCTTGAGTTAAGTTTGTTGAGCTTATTGATTTATCTTAGAATAAAAAGACACAAAAAGGAGACGATGAGAGCGCGGCTAGATTATGAAGTTCTTCACATTTCTGCACCTCAACTGCTTGCGGCAATAATTGCATGTCACTGGAAAAAAGAATAAATAAGTTTTAACGTATTGATCGTCTTAGTTTTTTTAACGGCTCTTGCATTTGTCAATATATAGTTCAGACGTTTACAAAAATGTAAAGTTAAAATAAAGTAACCAAAACGTTTTCGAACCTACATCAAAGATTCAGTTCTACTGGTTCTGGTGTTTAAGCTAACTTAAAACGTGTTTCAACTCACATCTTCCAAAGAAAAGCACTACTTCATTGCAGTCGTACATGTATCCCTTTCGCTTGTCGTGACAATGACAAGAACACCCCTGCAATAAATACGAGATGTTTTTAGATGATATGGATCAATACGGATGTGTGTTTGATACTTTTTCCAATGCACACTCAGAAAGCTAAATTTTGGATTTAAAACACCAACGCTTATAATGACGGTGTAGCTGCAGCGCGTTCAACCTCGACCCACCAATTGTGCCGTTCACTTTTTTGCGCCTCATAACATTTTAACGTTGTGCAGTTATCTCCGGCCTGGTGATTGCTGTAGTGCAATTGTGTCGCTATACTTTCTTTCATAAAGCAAAATAAACTCTGCTAAAGTATTTTGCGAAACAAACAGTTTTAATAAATCTAAATCAATTAAATTTTATTCCTTAATTTTTTTATAGGCTCAGATTCTCCCCAATGCAGACAAAGGCCTGCGTTAAATGTTTTTTAACTCAAGACGAAGAAATTGTAAGAAAACTTACCACATCAAGTAGAATTCGATCGGGTTTGTCGAGGTTCTTAATTCTGTGACAGATCGTTGAAAGCGAACCTATTGGTAAAAATATGGAAATATTTAGATAACAGCAAAAATTATTAAATCGTGTAATTTCGTTTGCAACAAATTCAAAATTCTCCGATGATATTATCTCTAAATTACCGAACACCAAAATATCTATCCAATGATTTTGTGGACGACTTTTGCTTGGCGTTGTAGTCATGTGCACTTGAGTTATTTGTTCAAAGAAAATCCAACGTTACCTCGGCGTGCTTCAACCATCGTTGCCATGACGACGAGCAATGCTGTTCCGACGAGCAAGTGATTCATTGTCTTTGTTCAACTTTTAAAAATGAAGATGACAAAGTACGTTAACGTCCTAGTTTCTGAAAATAAAAATAAAGAAAATAAGTAAAAAACTCAGGACAAGTTGGAACTCCCTGTAACACAACACAGTAAATATTTTGTTTCTACTAGCTTTTAAACAAAAAAGTTTTTTCGTGATGACTTTATATTCGTACTAATCCCTTGGTTCTTAAACTATGCATTGCGACGCCGGGTGCGTCATTTCAATTTTCCAGGGGCGTGGAACAATTATTTAACATATTTCTGTTTGTTTTTGTTTCTAAAAAAACAACTTTGATAATCAGCATCTTTATTCAATTCTTATCGCTGGTTCGTCGAAAGTCCAGCCAACTTTTCCAAAGGCGTCGCAAGCACCGTATACTAATTAGCCACGACAACTTTACATTTTACACTTTTTTTTACAGGATCCCATATCAGTATTTATTCGTATTGTGTCGATACGAACGCGACAAGAAAATTCTCTCTTAATATTGTTTTACATTTAACAATCTATCATCACAAACCAAAAACCAAGTTAACAATCAACCATTCCTCTCACGTGGTCCAAAAAGTATTTAAAAGGAAAAACACTTGCAGATACATTTCTTTAAAAAACAAGCTCCTTCGTATTTTATTTTACATCTCATTTTTTGCTTTGCTTTTTCTGTCCTCAGACCTCAACTGATTCCTACCATGACACGAAGCCCACGCGAATAACATAAACTTACACTCGCATTTGAAGTAACGTATTATATAGTCATCCACTTTTTTCCGAGCAACTTATTTTTTTACCCCTGTCTAGACAACAAATTTATTTTCCACCTCTGGTGTGACGTAATAATCACTTTATCATGGCTGAGAAATAGTTTCAAATTATTCGGCAAACACAATTTTCTGATTTGTGTTCTGATACCGTTCGACTCAAAACCACATCCCTCAGTTTGTGGTTTCTTATCAGTCTTTAGATATCGACCGATCCCGAGAGTATCTACTTAGTTTTAAAAAAGCATCAATTTAATATAGCTGGTAAACAGGTTATATAGTTAGATCGTCTGTTTTCGAAAAATAACTATTTCAAAAAAAAGATCTCAATAAACACAATCGCATTACTCTTCTTCTGGTAAACAGTAAATGTTTTCCAACTTGTTTTTCAAACACGATATGTTATAGTTACGATTCTTTCTACGTGTTTAGACACTTGACTCTATTTAACTAATATTCCAACTGATTTGAATGGCGCCTTTTCACAGTTTTTCTTCGCGGAAACTGATAATACTAATTATCAACGTAGGGAATTTATTTAACATAAACTTTGCCTATTAGTTGTGTAAAATGATACTGTTGTTGTGTTCTAGAAGTGAAGTGATAAACACATTAAAACATTTATAGAACGTGATAATGTCTTAAAGTGCATTTCAAAGTCCAAGTAAAAACATAGAGAACTTGTATGTAGTGAATATTTTGTAATGCGAACGTTTTAACAATCGCTGTTGTCATAATCAGTACAAAATTAAAATGATGCTCGCTGGCTGTTTTTTAATTAAGCCACCCTATCTGAGTTTTGTGTTCCCAATAAAAAACATATTGAATAAATTTGACAGGTAATCTAATTCAAGCTCCTGTGAAGTTCTGAGTTAGTTTGGTATTTTCAGCAAAAACCGGTCAACCAACATCTTTTAAATAAACTTATCGTGTCTAATCTTGGATGGAGAATTGAGGGAAGAATATTTTTCCGGTCACTTATGGCCAAAGGCAGTTTCCTAAACCCTCAATATCCGTTACAGACGGATATTATATATTAAAAACTGCACGCGTTTCCTGACTTAGCAAATATTAAGCACGTTTTTTAACTTTAATTGTTCGAGCACGTGACGTCATCGAACCTTGAAACCTGTCAAACAATGAACGACTTCGGGTGCTCGGCAGCTCCAGACGGGAATTAAAAAGCCGTGATGCAAATCTATCAAATACCAACGTAAATGTAAGGAGAAAAGTACGTAAATCTAAATTTTGGAACTGAACCAACCCATTTTGTGGCAGAAGTCGATGTCCATTTTATCCCAAGGGCAAGACACTTGAAAGCCAACACGTGATACTTTTATAATCCCTCACGAATAAGCAATGTAAAATATTTCTCTGTTGTTAATATTTAATCTGCGCCTTAAAAAGAGATAAAAATATTCAGGCCATAAACAATATTTGAAAATATTAGCTGTGAAAAAGCATTTTACAATATTCATAGAAACGTCATTCAACCCTCAACATGATAATCCGTGACACCACAGTGTTACATGTAATTTGAAACTTGCTAATATAACCACACGAGTGCGCTAGACACGCTCTTGGCAATAAAGAAACGTTTATGGGACCAAAGCACAAACATTAAAAACCTAATCGGGATCGTTCCTGGTTCGAACCCCGTAAAATAATAAAAAAAAACAGTGCCATTGAGACATGAAGCATCTTGGTGTGGAGAAGTTCTAAAAACGAACACTTTACGTCAAACATAAGTTTTTCTTCCGAAACGTTCCGCTTATTTCGTTCAAAACGTGCTGTTAGTTTTGGGTTTAAGCTCCTTGGTTAGATTTGGCACTGCTCCAAAGGCGAAAAGTAACTTCAACAACGTTCGCATTGTTTTAATTTTAAACGTTTCGTCACTTTGACCACATCGCGGTCCGCACCTTAGCCACAATAATCGCTCGTCAAACGTCGTGATGTTAACAGGGAGTGGTTATCTTTTTTTGAAATCACTGTTGAGAAATAACACTGGAGATTATATAATTTAACCTTGTTTGACCCGACGCTATTTCTATTTTGAAGTTAAAGTAGCTTTCGTGGCAGCAAAACCGTCGCTTTACCGAAGAACAAACTCCATGACCAGTGTGACGTGTCATTTTTTAAACAGGGTTTTGGCTGCGAAGAAATATTCTCTTAATTCTTTAATTTTTATTCATTACCAACGCGTTCTACAAGTCAGATGACGCAACGCTTACGACACGACCCTCCAGCAGAGGCCACGATTTGCTACGCAGGTTTCTTGATGTCCGAACATCTAATTTGTTAATTCAGCAATCTAGAGTTTGTTGCGGTGATTTTACACCCCTCTCATGTTGAATACGAAAAAAATAAGTAATACTCCGAAAAAAATAAAACCCGAAAAAACCAACTTGTGTTTTACATTAGCAAAGTCGCAATGTCCTGTCTTGCGTATTGTAACGCCAGATTAGATAAAACATACGAACTGAATCTGAACGTTTTGTGCACAAACTTTTCTGTGTCATTGCGTTGTGAAATTCGACGTGTGGCAAAAAAGTCCGTCGTCACGTAACAAAACTTTTCGCGTGGTTTAAACTTTTTCTGTGGTATTACCGGTGCGGAACAGTTCAAGATAATCTTGCAGCTTATCCGGTTATTTCCTTCGCCTATTTTCGAGCGGATTCTCGCTTTATTACGCAACTTTAGCTTTCGACCACCGACATTTATATTTTTGTTGATTACAGTCTTCACTTTTAGGATCAAAGACATGACTTCATTTGTTCTGGACTTTTTATTTTTTTAAAGGCTTTTTTAAAACTCTTCTTGATGCATATGTTTCGTGGTTAGCGGTTCGAAGAGATGATTATTTCACAAGTCTGTAATTGTTTGCCAAACAGGCCATAGTACTTTTAAACTGGATTACTTTGTATTGAATTTTGTTTGCTAAAAACCAAGTTATTTAAAGCAAAATACGTCAATACATGTTCACAAACGTTTCTGACTGTCTGAACCTCGTCATGTTTTTCGAAATAAATAACATTATATTTATAAATGGATAATTAAAAAAATACTACAAATAACTGCAGCAAAGATCATGTCCACAGAATTGTCATTAACAATATAATTTTCTTGTCACGATTGTATTCAATTTTGTACACGTCTGATAAGAAATCTTTGCTCGGGGCAAGCTCTTGACATTTCCTCCTTTTCGAAAGTGTTGACAATGGATACAGTGATATTGTTGACATCATAAACATTGTTGCGCTTTTTTTTAAACTACCACGTTTTACTTACGTGATGTGTTGCGCGGTTTTAAATTTAATTCAACTATAGAAATGGCAGCAAACCTTTACAAATGTCACGCGCCTAGTCATTTGAATTTTAGATTATGTTTACCAGCGCAATGGGCAAATTTAAAGTGAGATGTTCTATCTTGTCTTTTTTGCAGTCAGCACACAAGTTAACGTTTTTAAATATTTTTACACTGTAGGAAAACGAATTAAACAATCACAACACGTTGACTAGAAACCTTCGCATTTCTATTTCTTCACATTTCACGTTTTGATTTTATCACTTTTGCTTCGGGTTTTCGTCTAGACCACAATAAAACACTAACTGAAAGTCAAAATATGCAGCTCACCTCGATTGCTGCTGACACAGGCAGAAACAATATTATTTAAACCGATTAAACAGTATCGTTTTTGCAATACTCCAATTTGCACATTGGACAAACTGCGGTCAGTAATTAGTCCATCAAATCCAAAATAAAATACTGGCTAATAAACTTTTTAACCGCGCGGAACAACCACAAGATTCGCCACAAAATGCGTCGGCTTGACCTTCGGAAAGAGAAAATGCCTCCTGAAAAAACCTCTGTCGCTTCACTTTTTGCAAGTGAGAATTTTTTCATGCGAATTTGACAAACCATATATCGAGCGTGTGGCCAACAGCGAACTTTAAATAACAGGGTTTTGACGTAAAACTTCTATTTGACGATAATTTTTACGGTGCAGCGTTTCTAAACTGTTATACATNTTTCTATGTAGATTTTGCCTTAAATATTTACTTCGCCAAGCAGCGCTGATTTTGTGATCCGTAATTATCAGTTAGAAGAATCGTGATTAACAGGTAGGGCATGCACCTACTTGTTTGGGATGTTTTGATAAAAACGCAGTGATAAAAGTTAAAACATAAAGAAACATAAACTAAAACTGAAATAAAAAATCAACTCAGAACGGTTAAGATTTGTGCAAGATCTTTTCATAACAAAGGACGCATTGTGAACACACCTTCTTAACATAAACAATTTTCGTGGAATAATAAGTGGCTGTCAGAGGGCGCACAAGACATTACTTGAACCACTTATCGTTACTCAAAATTAAAACAAAGAAAGTTTACGAACTACGCGCATAGTTTTACCGCTTTCATTAATTATGTGCAAACAAGAATATTTTTCTTTGATTTTAACAACACTTGTACTCGCGTTTTAACCTACTTGAAAATTAGTTTTATCACAAAAGTTCTAATTTGTTTTGGACCCCCTTTGAAAAATAAATATTTAATAATATGCGTAATTTAGCAACCAGTGGACGTCATTCTTGCAAAAATATTTTCGGAAACCATTGTTTTGCATTGCAAGCATAAAATGTTTTGCAAAAAACTGATTTGTACAGAGAATTGATTAACTGATACCTATTAACCTATTTTCTGTAACCAATTAGGATAATAAAAGCAGAACTTTTTCAAACAAAATAAGGAACGGTTGTGTTTTTTTCCGATTTAACATTTTGGTTATTTTCTGCTTTCACTTCGCAAATGTCAGCAGACCAGAATTACTTCAACACACCTCGTCTGCCAGTTACTGGAAAAACATTTGTTTGTGCCGAAAACAGAGCGCCCACTCAAAATTTGTGTGAAAATCAGGGTTTTTTTTAAACTTTTCTTAGTATTTTCAATTTCTGTGTGCTCCACTCAACGTAGTACGTAGATACAATTTTCAGAGCCCAAATCCTAATAGATTAAAATGTATTCAATGAATCGTTTGTTTGTTGTGGTGTACCAGATTGTTCCAGTAACTCTGTGGCATGCCATGCTACTCTTAACAGTGGAAATTGATTCGGTATGCATGGCATGTATACAGTTTTTTAAACAACAAATACACCTTGAAAGTGCTTCAAAAGACCTGTGATTGGCAAACTTTAGCCTAAGTTTTGTGATTTATTGACCACCAAAATTTGTTGCCATACAGATTTGAGAAAATCTGTCTTTGATTCTAGACTAGAAAATATTCATGATGGTTACCAACCTAAACAATGTAAAATATAACTTGTTTAGTAAACCAAAGTTTTTTTTTGAAAAATGTTTTCATTGACAGACTTTCTTCAAAGATGAAAGTAAGCAATGCTTATGGTTAGGACTATTGGGGTCTTGATTGTGATTGTAAAATGTATGGACATGGTTGAAACCTTTCCACAGGCTTCTTTCGTCTGTAAAATACTGGGTTTAGCTTCTGTATTTTGCCATCATTATTGTGTGTAATATAAACTTA
>QXVZ01022676.1:0-15035 GCA_008931825.1 Phallusia fumigata | reverse complement strand
GGCGTACAGGTGATTAAAAATGTTATCGCAAAATGTGAATCGACGTTTTTGTTTGTTTACATCAAGACGGGTTACAGCATCTACCAAAATTCGAACACGTCAAAGATTGACAAATCTATAGTCTCCATGTACGTGTTTAAAATAGGCAACGCTGTTGTCGAATCAATCTAGGTGTCGAAATAGCGTTCTGTATATTGAGCAAAAGTGACATAAAGCAAGCATTACCTTTATGTACACAGACTTGAAATGTAACTGCCAGAACACTGGAATGAAAAGTGGTCGTTTTGTTAAGTTGTCGTTTCGACAGTTTATCATATCATCTTCAATAAAACTGCAGACGCGAAACACGGAAATGAGAAGCGCAAAAAAGGGGTGGTAGGAGAAAGGAAAAACGATTCGATGAAAAAGGCATGATTGATAAGATCGCTAGGCGCTAAACAGGTGCAGGGGCAAAGGAGTGCGATCGGCGTTTATATGTAGTTTCTGTGACTGTTTTGCTGTTTATTCATCCCCTTTTTCGTATTTTCACCGTACAAGTGTTTGCAAATACACTTTTTCAATGTTAAACTTTGCGGGATTGACTGTTTAACACTCGATTAACTATATTTCCAGCGTGCCTGCTGCATTCAGACACAATAAACTCGAAAGTGATTACGAGGCGGCACAGGAACCATCAGCTGTTCCCAGTGCGTATGAACAAACTTACAACGTGGCTTTGCCAACTACAAGCAACGCTACAGCAGACAACGATGCCTCGTACGATCGACTTGGATTTAACACACAGACACCACCAAGTGGACCATATGAAACTGTGACGGTAGATGGCGCAAAGAGCAGCAGCGAATACGATGTCCTGCGCAAATAGATATTTAAGAATGCAATCAATGCATGATCTAACAATCAACGTTTTTGTAAAACTTTGCCTTCGGATATTTGTATTATATTTCAAATTGTAGATGTTTGATTCATACATTTTTTAGATGGTTTTTATTTGTTGTGCGTTTTTTTATGTTGATATATTTTATACGTCGTGTCCGGTGTAAATGATTTTGCTTCTGACTAAAAATTAGCAAGTCAGCTGTTGTTTACTAAATTTATGCGCTAAGTCAAGAGCTGACGAACTTCAATTTGTAAACCCACTGTTGAATGACTATAGGCCAAATGTCTCTGTGTTTTTCTGTAAACATTTTGTATTACTTAGACTTTGCGGTTGCAAGGCTTTTTCCTTTCTATAATAAATGCTGTTGTATAATATGGCATCAAAAAACACAGAGGGCTTTTTGAATAGCGGACACTACCAAGGGTTTCAAAAAGCTTTCGGACAGCATACGCCACAGCAAGATGTTAAATGTTAAGTAAAATACTCGCCTCTTACTGGCACGAATTGTTTTTTGGCCAAAACCATTTGTGTAAAGGCGAGACATGTGTTTGAACAGCATTACTTCAATTAAATGCACGTGGGTCGTCATGGGGTCGACGGCGGAAGTTTACTGTTTCGTGTTGAAAAGAGTGTGATGTGTCAGCTTAAAATAACATTCACGTTGTAAAGAATTATGCGTCAAATTTCAAAACGGACATGCTGTGCAAGCAACTTGGTGTTTGAAAATGAGAGAGTAAACCGAAAAAACAAAAGGCGGAAAAGCTGAAGAAAGCCAAACATGCTGAAAACAAAACGTTAACATAACTTCTGCACTGAGATTTGTTGTAATACCACATGCCTGCAGTTTATTACTCGCAGTTTAACTAAACCTCTTTATAGGTATTGCAGACGCTCGAATTTTTTTAGCCTAATAAATAGAAAACAACTTGGTGGTTGATCCTGTCTATGTCACTTGTGTTTCTATAATTGAGAGCATAACGCATTCAGGCGTTGTTTCGCCTCCTGGGGATAAAAATGGAACAAATGTTGCGGTCAACAGATTGGCCAAACGTGCTCCAATGTACAACTGGTCTAACTTTTGCGCACAAGGAACGTTTTGAGTCATATCACGGTTGTCTCTAAAGTACGCGGCTGACGGTAGGATGCAAACTGATACCGAAAATGCTAGATCTGGCAACGTGACACATTGCATGCTTTTCAAAACACATTTGAGAACAGCGGAGCCGCGGCAGACGCATACTCGGAATTATACTTAAAGACGAAGCTTGAGAGTTTTTAGGTAGAGAATTTGATTTTGTGAAAAACTATTTCTGACATCAGAGTCTATAGCCATGGATTGTATATTGAGCGGTTATAAGTATGTTATACACCGAAATAGAAAAACTCTCAAAGATGCCAATGATTCGTGTAAGAATAACAAAAACGGAAGGCTCGTTTTAGCACACAAAAAGTCAACTCGTGAAACATTGAGCCGATGCTTTCAACAAGTGGAGTACTGGGTGTCATCCTCCACAGAAGAGTCAAGAAAACACGAGTGCTTCATAGTGTTCCAGAAGGAGAGGAAAAAACACTCGTGCACGGACGAAAAGCCCTATCTCTGTGCGATTAAAGTTTCACCCAAACCCAGCACACCACTATTACCGACAACAAAACCAGTAAGAGCAAAGAATGTTGTCCAAACGAGACGCGAAAACGTGCAAAATGCCCCGACAACCAGTAAAGTGACAACAGGCAGTTTAATGACATCAACTTTCAACAAAGCACCCCAAACAGAAGCTTCCAAAGTGGGTGCAGTTGTTGGTGGGATTGTAACCGTATTGCTGATTCTATTTCTGGCAGCCGTGTTGTTATTTTACCGAAAATATGGTAGAAAGCAACGTGGTTTAAGAGTCGACACCATCACGTCACGAAACCACAATGAAGGCGAGGACCATGGCTACAGCAGGTAGATGATATATATGGAACTGGACTATAATAGAACGTAAACTAGTATGGCCTAACCTTAACAACTATAGCGTAAATCAAGAAACTTGTTTCTTTTTGGTATCCGTCATGATAGCAGCAATAGTACAAACTTGGGTGTGTTTTGCACAAACACAGACGTCTTTCTTAACAATAGCATTTCATTCAAACTGATATGGGTGCTGAACAGCAGCACAATGCCACAAAATGTGCGCATTGGTTTTATTCATGTTTAAATCTTGTGTATAGCCTTCATGTTTGTATTTACGGTAAATCGCACGATTCTTTTTTTACACTGCCATTCTGCACCTAGAAAATTGGTATGTAGCATAAATCCATTAGTTTTGTTTTTTACAAAGGCATTAACAATAAGTTAGAGCATGTAGACGGCAAGTGTATGTTGTTATATAGGTCTTTTACGCTTTTGACCACAAAACATGCCAAAGGCAACATTTCAGCACAAAACTTGTTTGACAGTATTCAGACATTGGACCAGGCAGGCAGTCCAACTTACAACCGCCTGTTCCAGACCCCTACGTTCGATGCAACCTCTGGCGAAGTTCCATCGGTTTTGGAGAGTAACCAATACGCCACTGGCACTGATATATCAACGCAAAACGAAAGTTTCGATCGTTTCCACCCACTGACGCNATCCATTAGTTTTGTTTTTTACAAAGGCATTAACAATAAGTTAGAGCATGTAGACGGCAAGTGTATGTTGTTATATAGGTCTTTTACGCTTTTGACCACAAAACATGCCAAAGGCAACATTTCAGCACAAAACTTGTTTGACAGTATTCAGACATTGGACCAGGCAGGCAGTCCAACTTACAACCACCTGTTCCAGACCTCTACGTTCGATGCAACCTCTGGCGAAGTTCCATCGGTTTTGGAAAGTAACCAATACGCCACTGGCACTGATGTTTCAACGCAAAACGAAAGTTTCGATCGTTTCCACCCACTGACGCAAGAACAGGAAAACAGCAGGGACGTTTATTCGGTTCTATACAAAACTACTGAGAACAAGGAAACTGTTGCTGACGTATACGCCACAGTCAACAAGGAAGCGGAATGCTAGGATTGGAGAAAAGGGCTTATAGAACTTTGCTGAGTAAAATACACTCCCCTTTGAAAAATGAACGTCGGTATTTTCAGGGTTGGGTTTAAACCAGACCTGGGCATTGTTTCCACTTTTGGCTCGGATCTTAACAATATTTTTTTTGTTTCTCATGTGGTCCTGTGGAAAAAATATTTGCCCACCTTTGGTTTACACATGTTGTCCTCAATATTTTCGTTGAGTTCATCCGCGAACAATCTCGGACGTTTCCAAATTCTCCCCTCCAGCAATTCAGTGAAATGAAAATCCCTGAACGTTTAATGATTCGATAAAATGGGAAATTACGCATCTGTTTAATCACTGCAAAGTCATTGTTTATACTTCGACTTTGGCGACAATAAAACCAAGATACAAAGTTCAGATTTTTGTGGCTGACACTTTTATGGGATTTCGATGTATTTATGGGAACATTTTTTTTCGTGCGCTGTCGCAAACACACTGCACAAAACTTTTTAAACCTTTTTTTGTATTTGACTACATTTTGTACCAACGTCGACAATAAACAACTGTACAGTTTTTTTAACTTGCGTGATATAACCCAACCTAAAGTCGTGAAAATAAGATTGTATACTCGGCTTTGAAAATGTATGTGATGCTTTTTTTTCGATGATTTACCACCCAAGTGTTTGTTTGTTCATCGGCCAAACCTGCCCAGATTAGCGATAATATGTTCAGAGAAAGCAAGACAAGCGTTCACGGCAGTTATTTTTACCATAACTTGATTTGGTGTGAACATGATGATGGAACGCATATAATTATTCAGCTTATGCGTCCAACTTTAAGTTTAACTGCTTTGTTTAAACGATAGGAAGCATGGACACATTAAAATCACAATAACCACTGTAATTAAGTACTTTGATGATTGACTCAAATTGGCAGCATCCTACCGAGAGCACATGCCATTAAACTTAACGTGACTCTGTCGGTCGCATTGTGAATTTAGCGTGACATCGTTGATCTTATAAATCCATTAGAGGGCATGTCGATGCGACAGTTGGCTATGTTAAAACGTGACTGAGTAATTGCGACTTCTGTTTGGCTTCCTCTAGTAGACTAAACCTGGGACAAGGACCTGCCATTACTCATCCGGAGTGTGGGACATTTCCTCGATTTTAGCTCTGTCGCATGGCTTTGATTTCAAAGGCAGTTGATCATCTCGTCGGAGGTGTTGATCGAGGTCACTTCAGTTGTGCTAGAAAGTCGTGGTGTATTGTGACGAGCACTTATGGTAGACAGCGCGACAGATATAAATAGGTATTATCTTATTCGAAAAGAATGTCATGTAAATTCAGTTTAGCCTGCAGCCTCCGTTTCGTTTTGCACGTTCACACTTCTGTACACTCATAGTAGTAAGACTGACTTGGTTAGTATAGTTGTGATTAAATACTTGGCAAAGATACTTTTTGTCCCCAATTATACGTAAGAGAAATGTACGGCGTCACAGTGTTGTGGAATATAAAGTATTCATTTCGTACTAAATGTTTCTACGCTTTACATTGTCAGGCAAGGTAGACCTCTGCTGTACTAGATATTCGTTCACGTACGTTAATAAATTAGTAAAACAAAATGGAAAACAGAAACCAGGAAAAAGTGATTCTTGTTACCGGAGGTACAGGACTTGTGGGCAACGGCGTTAAGTACGCAGTTGAGAATGGCGAACAGCGTGGGGATGAAACATGGGTTTTTGTAAGCAGCAAGGATGGAAATTTGACGGACCTGGAAAGTACTCGTGCCATGTTTGCCAAGATCCGACCAACTCACGTTATTCACCTTGCTGCGAAAGTTGGAGGATTGTTTGGAAACCTAAAGGTAAGAACTGCTAAATTTGTTAGAGACTTAAAAAAAAGTTCGGAGAAGTAGATGTTTTGTGTACAGGAAAAGGTCATTTTATTCTGTGCATGTTTAGTAAGGAGAATGTGCAGTGCGGGATTAAGGTATAACCTTAACGTCTGACGTTCTGTAGGTTCCTAAAAAAGATTAAATTTATTTTACACAATGTGTTATAAATATAATTGTCCTGAAATTACACTTTCCATATTATTCATGTATATTGACAAAAATTAAAGGTAATATGTGTTCGTATAATAAAATACATGTAAACATTCTTATATCAGGGCTTCATAAGCTTAGATAGAGCCTCCCAAAGTCTAAACCTGGCACTGAGGATATGGTCACAATGAAAAAAAAAATTTTACAGGCAAATCTCGAGTTTTTGAGGACAAACATGATTATCAATGACAACGTACTTCACACTGCCCACGAATACAATGTCCAACATGTTGTGTCATGTTTATCCGCATGTGTTTTTCCTGACAAAGCCCCATTGCCGATCAATGAAACTATGTTACACAATGGACCATCGCACGACTCAAACTATGGATACAGGTGTGATTTCGAGTAACGTTGCGTTTTGTGTACTACTGTCATTCTTATATGCTGCATTGCCAAGATTTAAATTGACGTTTGGCGTATGCTACTTACAAATTTACCTCTGTACTAATTGTCTTTTTTAGTTGGAGTGTTTATCAGTCAAAACAAAGATAAATAGAACATAGAAGTTTTTTAAATTTTAATGGTTGAAACATTATAAGATGTGATTAGAAAAAAGAAGCACAGGAAAGTAAGTCGATTTTAGCATTTTATCACAAAAATGTATAAATCTGCAGCTACGCAAAGAGGTTAATTGATCTTCTGAATCGTGGCTACAACGAGGAGCATGGCCGCAACTACACATCAGTAATTCCCATTAGTTCATTTGGTCCACACGACAACTTTAATTTGCAAGAAGGTCATGTCTTGGCCGGACTCATTCATAAAGTTCACCAGGCGAAAAAAGAGGGTGGGTTTATCCACTAATTTGTGCGTAATTTACTGTTAGCAAGACTCGTCTTTCGAACAGTCTTGTTTGCTTTTTGTAAAATATTTGAGCCAAGTTTGCATTGTTTTGCACTGATAGTTCTGCAGTTTTTTCCTCTACGTAGTAGTTTATCTTTAGACTAATTTTTGCTTAATTTTTTTGTCAATGTTTCTGCACATATTTATTTTTCTTAAACACAATTCGAAAAACAAAAATCGTACTAAGTTTGTAAACGAATGGAGAACGGTGTCACGCAAAATCGTAAATTCCTAACACAAAGTATTGTTTTCTATTGCTAAGGAAAACCTCTTACTGTGTGGGGTTCGGGAAAGCCCCTCCGTCAGTTCATTTACTCACGTGACTTGGGTCGGTTGATTGTGTGGGTTCTCCGTGAGTACAAGGAGACGGAACCAATCATCCTATCAGTGGATGAGAGATGCGAGATGTCTATCAAGAAAGCAGCAGAGAAAGTTGCAAAGGCGATGGATTTTAAGGTTTAAAAGTTTGCTTAAATAAAAATGACTCTGTCAGAACTTGAACATTGTAAACACAGTTCATTGCAGGTGTTTTGACAATGTCAGTTGTTACGGTTAGTACATTTACATCTTTACAATCATTTTTACATCATTAGTTATAATATCCGCAGCAATCTGTGGTCAAGCTCATCTTTTAAAATATGTGACTTGTTTAATTTAACGCTGGCCTTCAGGTAACAATAAAACTTTTAGCGCAATGTGTTTGTATTAACAAACAAAAACGTAATGTTGACAAAACCAAGGCGCATGTAGCCTTTTCGATTTACTTTTGTGTTTATTCTGTAAGATTTAATTCCATCCTTTTTGTTTGTGTGTAATAGAATGGACTGGTGTTGGACACCACCAAGTCAGATGGTCAAATTAAAAGAACTACTGACAATTCCAAACTGCGACGATACCTGCCGGGTTTTGAGTTCACGCCGATTGATGATGCTCTAAAGGAAACCTGTGATTGGTTTGTGGCCAATTACGAAGCAGCTCGTAAATAAATGTAAAATTTGTGAAAGCACAATTTTACAAATGTAGATCATGTACATTATTGTGGTATGGCTATCCTATCTGTTTATCATATGCGTCAACAGTTCTTTTACATCATACCATGTGTTACCTTTGTGAATTATTTACATGTGTGTCCTTGTAAACGGATTTTATGCCTGTGTTAAATGCGAAATTGTTTGTGTTTGTTGACAAACTTGTTAGCAAATCAAAACAAGTTTTGCTTTTACTTTTCCTCCGTTAACGGATACTGTTTTCATGCTCAGTGTCTTTGTCTTTAAGCAAATGTAGGCCTATATCGTATGTAACAAAACTCTTATACATAAATCTGTAAAATATTTATTTACTCTCCAATATTAATTTTTGAAGTTTTTAAAGCTAACAACATAATATTGCAAAAACAGTAGTCTACATCTGCTGCTACTTTTCCACCATTAGTTAAATCGATGTTGATAAACCAGAAAATACACAGATCAGATAAAATACACAGATGGCGTCAATATTCTCGAGTGGCAGATTAACTGATAAGCTGATTTTTAAATCAAACAAACATGAGCAGAAAACATAAATTGAGGAATAAATAGTATTTAAATGTCTTTACTTTAGGTCAATGAATTTTGAGCAAAAACAAATACTTTNGACCAAAATATCATAATGGTTTTAAACTGGGTGCCTTTGGGCACCATTAAGGTGGAGAAACAGCATAATGAGTTGCAAATCTACTTTTATTAACTGTGCTGAACATGCTGTGTGACAAATGTAAAACCCTTATTTGTACAGGCAAATCTTGAGTTTCTGAGGAAAAACATGATTATTAATGACAACGTGCTCCAAACTGCCCACGAAAACAATGTCCAACATGTTGTGTCATGTTTGTCCACATGTATATTTCCTGATAAAACTACATACCCGATTAATGAAACTATGGTACACAATGGACCACCTCATGATTCAAACTATGGATACAGGTGTGGTTTTGAGTTCAATGATTCATTTGTGTGTTTTATTTAAATTGTTTCTGGACGCTGCACAACCAAAATTTGTATACAATCCAAAGAGCTCCAAAATAACAAAATTCGGTGACCTTGTGTTTTAACTTTCTTTGCTAAGTGCAATAATCTAAAAAGAGTCAACAGATTAAAGATTGTATGCTAATCACAAACTTGTACACAATAGCAGAAATGAAGTGAAAAAGTATTCAAAAATATGTGGTCAGAATACCCAAGTATTTTACAAAAGCTTGGTTTTTTGATTTAAAACTACCTGTAAGATATGATTTGAAAAAGGGATTATGATAAATGACTAGGATTTTAGCAATAATAAACTGTTTTTTATAGCTATGCAAAAAGGTTGATAGACATCATGAATCGTGGCTACAACCAGGAGTATGGCCGCAACTACACATCAGTAATTCCCACTAATGTATTTGGTCCAAATGACAACTTCAATTTGGAAGAAGGGCATGTATTGCCTGGTCTCATTCATAAGGTTTACCAAGCTAAAAAGGAAGGTAAGTTTACTATCAACATGTTTTAGCGAGGCACATTGGTTGAGGAAAAGTTATGTGTGCTGTCATGGAAATGTTGCGGCCCAATTCACATCCTGTTATGTATACTGTTTTATAGTTTCACTTCCCGTACCATGTTTTTTGTATTTATTCACTGTCTCTCCAACGTTTTGTTGTCTGCTTTTTCCATCACGGCCAAAGATTCTGAAACATGAGGACATGTGAAGAGATGAATTTCTAGCAAATAATTTAATGTTTCTTAATTTTTTTAGGTAAGCCTCTTACTGTGTGGGGCTCAGGAAAGCCTCTTCGCCAGTTCATTTACTCTCGTGACCTGGGTCGGTTGATTGTATGGGTCCTTCGTGAATACAAGGAGACGGAACCAATTATCCTATCAGTAGGGGAGGAAGATGAAACCTCTATCAAGGAAGCAGCAGAGAAAGTTGCAGAAGCGATGGATTTTGAGGTTTTAAAGTTGTCTGTTTTGTAAAAGCATAACTACCAAAAAATTTGCTGTAAACTAGCCACCAAGATGATCAAGTTGTTACACAACTGCCTTGTGCTTGCAAGCTTGACTTGGTCAATTATGTGAGAAAAAAGCAAGCCGCATCGCCATCCTAGTGGAACATGATGGGTTATCCTAAATTAATATCACCAACCTTAAAAATTAAAAAAAATCCATAAAATTTTCCATTGCAACTGATGCAGGAAGCCCAATGGACTCATTGTGAGCATAAGGCATTCAGGCATGCCAGAGAATAAAACTGAAACAAACACTTACCAATAGATTTTTTGTTGCAAATGTTTCAACCAATCACTTGTTTTGTGTTTTTCTTTTGCTAATGCCATATCTCTTTTTTGTATCATAGAATGGTCTGGTGTTTGACACAACAAAGTCAGACGGCCAATACAAGAAAACTGCTGACAATTCGAAACTGCGACGATATCTGCCAGAATTTAAGTTCACACCTATCGGAGAGGCTCTGAAAGAAACCTGCGATTGGTTCGTGGCCAATTATGAAACTGCCCGTAAATAAACATATATTATATGCAGCTGTAATTTTGTGCTGGTAGCTTATGCCCATTATTTTGTGCAGAAACATCTATTTTATATGTAAGTTTGTGACAACTGTATCTTGACATGATCGAATGTTTACTCTCTCTCTGTGTTAAATATTTATCTGTTTTTGTCAGAAATTTTTGTTTTGCCTCAAAGTTTGCAGTAATTGCGAAATGGTAAATTTTTTGTACTTTAAAAGAAAATCACCCAAATCTTCATGTGTTTTTTGTCTCCAAACAAATATTTTTTCTTCAGTTTTGTGTCTTTTCTTTTGGGTACTGTTCTTTTGCGTATATAGTTTGGTTTTTGTCCTGACTGAATTGTAGATGAAATATTTTTTACCTGACTAAAACTGCAACAGATACACAGTAAGCAATTTTTTCAAATTCTGAAAACAGTTCTTAATGTGTGTACATATGATGTATGTAGTATTTTAAAGTGCTTTGTTCATATTTGACAAGCTTTAGGAGTTGTACTGCTACATGCAAATAAAATGATGAAGCCTGATTGTACGACCAAAAGTTTTTACAATTTACAAAGCCAAATATACCATTCTTCATTAAACGTCAAAAACACTTTGACAGTGCAGTCGCATGACACAGTTATACCACAGAAAACAGATGCCTTTTGTATGTTTAAACATTGTACAGGTCTGCTATTGTTTGGTATCCATACCTTTTAATTTCACGGTTGTTGGAGCATTGAACAATGTTAAGCACTATTTTTAAATCCAGTGTATGTCACAAAAAGCATAACATTTTTTCTGTGACCATTTTGTTGTGTATTTTTGGAAATATTCACATTTTGAACTTGTGGTATTCAGTGTTGTTCAAGCTTGCCAGGTTTGTGCTTTACCAAAGTATGATGATATTTTTTAGATATATTTTGTAGTTTGTTAGAAGATGTTTAGACAAATAGCAAAATCTGTAAAACTGGTAACTTTACTGAACAAGGTTCCCGTCCGAACTTTGTGCAGCGACATCGACAGCAACAAGGGCCTATTTGAAACTGTCAAAGCAAAATCTGCCAAAAGCAACTATGATGTTCAGTATTTGCAGAATTGTAGTCATGAGTCACTTATTGGAAGGTTTGTTTAGTTTTTGTTTGTTTATTGGTCGTTAACAATGGTAAAATAACTATATGGTAATTTGGTTCCAGCAATTTCAAATAATTTAGTTTGTAACAAGAGAGCACAGATGTTTGTAAAATTAATGAAAAACAAAAAGTAGTGTTTGTACTTTTGTTTGAAGAGATTGCCTGATTTTAAACTGTAAATTTATTTTCTAGAATAATTTCACTTCAGCGAACTGTTGATCAGTACTATGGAATGTTTGATAGTACAAATTTTGATGGTCGAGACAAGGTACACTAGTTTAGTAGTTAACATGCCAACTGTATTTTCATAAAAGTGTATAAAACTGAGATTTTTAACATAGTAAGTACATTTTTATTGTATTTTATCAAACATATGTAGAATTGGTATAAACCATTCATAGTATGCACATGCAGATTAGAAAAAATATAAATTTATAAAATATTCTTTCACAATCAAACATTAATTTTTAATTTTGATTTGGTGTTTTTAAGTGCAGGTGGCATGCCGCTGCTTATGGTATTGTTGTTTTGCTTAGGTGAGAGTATCCTATCCGTCCCTTGACAAACTGATTCAAACCCCATCCAACAGCTTCAGAAAAATTGCCTTTCGTGTCGTGTATCTTGGATGGCGATACACGTCTTATGCATGGAACACCGCGAAAACTGAAGCATATGGTTTGTGTGTGTTCAACTCTTGCACGTTTTGGCTTGTTTTTTTTTGTCAGCTGAAACTGTCTATATAGTAAGCCAGCCATCCAGTGGTATACAGTGCAGACATTTTTCCTGGATAGGGCACATATTGTTTTTTGCCTGTTTTTTTTCTGTTTGTCTTTCCCTGCAGCTTGTCCATGCACTTTTGGCATAAAATGTTTGGCTGATTTGGATGAAACTTCAACAGCTAGTAGATATGATCATGGATGTGTGCCAACTGTTACGATTGACCCCATAGTCCCAAGGGTTACCCAGCTATCCCCCAAAAGGTGAAATAATTCACTGCAGCCTGTCCTTGCACTTTTGGCATAAAATGTTGGAACAATTTGAATGATATTTTTACAGCTGGAAGATATGGTCATGGTAGTGAGTCATTATTTTTATTTGACCCTGTAGGCCCATGGAAGTTTACACAGTTTGTAGAACATTATTTGGATAAAACTTTCACAACTGTATGAAGTAAATTCTTTATTATATCCAGTATGTTTTACCATTTATATGTTACGCAAACAATTTGTGCACCTGATTTTTTTGAAATTTCTTTTTAATCTTTTGTTGGCACCGGTAAACATTCAATCTTTTGCTATTTTTACAAAACTATGCAGACCCATCAGCGAATGCAGTAGAGCGCGTCTTTCTGGAGGCCTTGATGAGACAACAATTAATAACCAGCTTAGGCAAACACCATAAAATGGAAAGATGTGGTCGCACTGATCGTTATGTCAGCGGTCTTTCACAAGTTATTACCGTCAACCTTCGAAGCCAACTGCAGGAGGGGTGTGTTATAAAAGAGTTGTTAAATTGTTGAATCTGTTTGATGTAACCAGGATGTTGCATGGTTTAAAGTGTTACAAAGCGGTTGATCTTGTTATTCCTTGTTTTCCCTTAGTATTTGTCCAATAGCTTTTGTACATGAGAACATGAGGCATGGACATAAAGAGTAGTTTACACTGCTGTGTAGCCAAACGAGTTCAATCTGTTATACTTAATATGACCAAAGGCTAGTTTACTACCTGCGAATCCAAAGATTTTTTAAGGTTAATAAAGTAAAAAAGTAGGTGGTCAAATAATACTAGAGAGGCAAATTTCTGGAATACAAGAAATGGACTTGATGTGTAGCTTAATTAAAACATAACTGCCAGAGAACTTGTATGTAGTGATTACATTTTATTGTAAATGTTTTGGTAATCGCTGTTGTCATCATCATCATGAGTGCATAACAGTTGTTGAAAAACGTTTTTGTCCTATTTGAAAAATATATTCAACGTCAAATGTTGGAAAAAGCCCCAACCTTGAACCTAATCACCTGCAGCTACAACTGGAAAAGAAAAAAATATTTGGGGAATTACCAGTTTCTAGTTGCATGTTTGTTTGCAGCAATAATGTTTTGCAACATTAATGGTTTTAGCTGGCAAAGATGGTCTTGCAAAATTGCTGTACCTATTATGTGACATTAAAAATACAGCATATATGGCTAAAGTGTAGACAATTTACATTTTTATCTCTTGCTTCAGGTTTGGAGTTTGGAGGCAATTGCAGTATGGTGAGAATGCTGAGGAAGTTCGTGGAGAAATAAATGACAATAACATGGTTTATTTTGAAGATGGATTTTCGTAAGTGTTTTACATGCTAGTTGCTAATTTGTTAGTTTTTGGCATTTGCCCTGCGCATGTAAATGTATCTAAACATAAATTTGGTGTCTTTTAACCCCTTAACAAACTTAACATTTTTAAAGTTGACTAAGACTGTATTTTAAAATGCTTTCATTTGTCATGCTAAAACTTCTGTTTTCCTTTAATTTGGTTTCCAGCAACCATCAAAATTCAGTGCTGTTCAAAAATCCATTAAGAGTTGAAAAAAAAAACACTTTTAGCAAAAATGACAAATGTATTTTCACATTTAATGCGTACTTTTAACACCCAGAAACTCTGACACCTCATCAGACGCAGACGAATTTCGATATGTGGAACTTCTAAACCAAGCTCTTCCGCTTGATATAAGAGTGGTAGCATGGGCTCCTGTCTCACGTAATTTCAACCCCAGATTTGATTGCAAGTGAGTTGAGTGTATTGAGTTGAGTTGAGTTGAGTTTATTTCGCTTGGTGAAAGAAATAATAGCGACACAATAGCACTAAATCAATCACCAAGCCGAAATTTTTGCAAGAGTTCTCAATGCACACGTTTTAAACCGTTGCGAGCGACGAAAGTGTATTGATGAGATTCCCCTTTTTAAAGTAAACATCGCATTAAACAGGAAATTCCTGTATGTTGGCGGTGGATTTCGACAAAAACTTTTGTGTCATTGTGGGGCCACGTTCAATACCGCCAGCTATTAAAGCCTTTTAACAACTGACTGAGTTATAACACTTTATGGGCGTATACTTATTACATAGCATTTTTTAAAAGCAAGGCCCTAAAAATCGCCCAGGTTGCTCAATGCGAGCATCCAAACAAGATTCGTGCAGCCGAATTCAGCAAAAATTGCAATAGTTGGGACTAAAGCACGTTCTAAAACGACTTTTTACATTTAGCAAACGGTTTTAGTTACTTTTTTCTTTCTTGACTACACAAACCTCGTTGAGCAATACGATTTATTTCGCAAAACGCGTCGGTAATTCTGCTCTACACAGCTCACCCTCCAAAACATGGACGGTGAGGTGCAAGAATTAAATTTTTAGAGGGTCAATAAGAAAATAGTCTAGTCGTTTGAATTGTCTCAATAAGACGTATTTGCGTGCAAAAAATTTTCTACGCCGCAAAAATTTCGACAACCGTTTTTTTTATCAAAGGTATAAGTTTCCTCACAAAATATTTG
>QXVZ01022673.1:0-16036 GCA_008931825.1 Phallusia fumigata | reverse complement strand
AAGGTAGCCAACTTCAAACCATAACCTAAACAAAATACATACATAATCCATTATTATTAAACATTTTTGTTGTGTGCATTTTGTTATACTAAGTAAACCAATGGTAAAGTTATGGAAATAACTTGTACAAAAAGTTGGGTTATTGGTGAGTTGCCCAGAGTATTTATCTTGGTAAATGCAAGGATTGAAATCAACCACATGTTCCTGAATGGGAAAGTTGCATCAGAAAGCAGTTAAATCAGTCTGTTCTTCTGGTAAAATGAAAAAATTTAAGTATGACATATTGTACATTTAACTCTTGTTTAGAAACAAGCGAAGAAACAAAAGATTTCTCTTAAACCACTCGCCAATGTTAGCAACCATTTGTGTAAATGCAAGTGCCAAAATAAGAACAACATAGAAAATATGGATTTTACCAGTGAGGATTCATTTGACATGGACAGTAAGTTTGTTTATGTTTTATCATCAGTTGGAGGCATACAACCTGAATAGTATGCCTTCTTAGTGTTGCTGTTATTAGAATCGTAGTTTTGATTTAGTTTAATTGTGTTGCAGCATTGATGCTCATGCACATTAAGTCCTCGGCAAATGGGCAAAAAAATGAATTGAGTTAAATGTACTAATTTCTGGCTTTGTAGGCTGTAGTTTGCCCACCCCTGCCCAAGAGGTTAAATGAAATTGGGACTGCAAAATCAGCTAACTTGATAATGATTGTAGTGTAGGTGATTGAATGTAAGAGAAAAATGTAATAAATATCCTGCTATGTAAAAAAAATGTAAAAAAACTTGAGGGCCAATTTTGCTTCAGTATTCACGACTACAAGCAAAACCAGACAGAAATCAATGCAGTGTCTTTTCCGGGTGTAAAAACATCTTCTGTTTCGCAGAACTTTGGGTTACGCTGTTGTAGAATTGAATCTGGACAAAACATCCACTATTTGAAAGATGGGTTAGTTGCCTTACATTGGTAATCGCAGCTGAGATCACAAGAAGTAAGAATTTTATGTTTTTGTTTGTTTTATTTCTGTTTGGTCTAACAAATATATTATTCTGTCTTTTTGTTATCCAGTCCCCATTCATACTGTTCTTTAAAAATGTTCTTGGTATTTTTGTGGAATAACAATCTTTGCTCTTAAATGTATAAAACCTTTTGGCATATTTACTTGTAAGGATTGTTTCGAAAAAGGTGTTTTGTATTTGTAATGTATGTGTTTTTTGTATTCCACCAACTAGCTGATTTGTTTGTGTGTTTTACACTGTGAAAACATGTTTCTGATGTACTTAATGTCCATTATAAAGCCAGCACTTTGCTTGTGTTTTTATTTTGTTAGCCATTTGTGTTTGTTAAATTTAAGCAGCCCTACACTGGTGTTTTTTTCTACGTGCATCGATACTTTTTGGTTTATTTTTATTTTGTCCTTGTTGGCGTTCTTTGTTTCTTCAGAGTCCAAATCCAAATAAAAGTTCTGAATATTATTCCTTTAGTTTGCACTGGTCTAATGACTATGTACAAAAGTACCGTGTACATAATGTTACTTAGCTGACCTTCCGAAACGAAAAAAATCATTTCCGAAACGAAAACTCCAAGCATAAGATCATATCCGTCGTGATTCGAAACCTTTTCTGTGCTCTTGCGGCCTTTAAAATTCGTTAGGATAAGGAGTTATAAAAGATAGTGTTTTCCGCCTACAGATTGGAGTGTTCCTCAAGTTTATTTTCCGACCGGATTTACTTGCCTCAACGCTGCATTATCTAGATTAAAAAAGACGTTGTTCAGTGTGGGGGTGTCGTTGGAGGAAGCTTAGAAACAGTGATAATGTCTTCATGCAATAGCTTGGCAAGAAACCCACGAGGCAAAACTCAGAAAGGAGACACTGCGACCACGGTATAGCTCTTACAGCAAAGCGGCAAGGCAAGCCATTGCAGGCTGCCCGCCTCGCCCAAGCTGGGCCAAGGATGGCAGTACGTTGGTACGGAACGCAACAAAAATCATCAAAAGATACGGTACGCTACGCAACGAGGTTCGTGGTGTGCTCATCTCAATACGTCCCGTATCGATCATATCCATTGCAATGGATGACAGTACGGAACGATACGGTCGATGGTACGGTACAGCGGGTTTACCAAACTTTTAGGTGTGCGACCCGTTTTGATTTCCTAAATTTTTCTGTGACCTTTTACCTTTGACGGAAAAGAGCAGAACAAAGCATAATTTGTTAAAAGATTACTGCTGGAAAGCAAAATCTTACTTGTGCAACACTTTGCGGAAAATTAGTGCACTCGCGACCCACAAAATTTGTTGCGCGACCCCTAGTTCGGGAAGCTCTGCGGTACAATACGCAGCGAAAATCATCAAAAGGTACTTCTTGATAACCCATGGTTTTTTCAGGGTCCTTGCTGTTTTACGAAATCATTCAACAATGACAAATTTGATGAAGTTACAATGCAATGAAAATAAAATTTACATTACGGCTCGATTTTGTGGAAGGCCTCATCACTATACCTTGTTGTACAATATGGTCCGTCGAGTCTGAATTCAGAAACTAAACCACAATTCAAAACGACTTTAAAGTAAAGGACAATTCTAATCTCAACAAAGGACAAGGACAAATAGAGCTGAATAAAGAATTGTCCTTAGCAACCCTACTTGTGCACTCGTCGTAACGATGTACTTGGTACTCACAAAGCACCGTACCGCACTGCCATCCTTGCCTGTGGCGGCCACGGTTTGTATTTAAAAAAGATAATGGATGTTGAATTATATTTTTATTGCGTTTTTTGTTTAATTATAATTGCTTTGACCGTCACGGTTTCGAATTTTGCCGAAAGATTTTTAAGCACAGGCATTGGCTTGTATATTTCACCGGCATTAGTTTAAAACAGCTTGATAAAATTTTTAAAAGCGACGGCAACTCGTCAATAAATAATTATCTGTGACGTGAAATATTTTTTTCCTACTGTACGCGTATGTGCTACGTCAAAAAACGTATTGTGTGTCGTTTTTGTTAGGCAATAATATTTGTTGCGAGTATGTTATTCGTTATTGTTGCGTAAATATTTGTTCATTAGTGTAGAGAAGACCGCTGACTGCAAGAAAATTTGGATCAATGACTAGTTTCATAGTTAAAATTTTCTNGATAAAATTTTTAAAAGCGACGGCAACTCGTCAATAAATAATTATCTGTGACGTGAAATATTTTTTTCCTACTGTACGCGTATGTGCTACGTCAAAAAACGTATTGTGTGTCGTTTTTGTTAGGCAATAATATTTGTTGCGAGTATGTTATTCGTTATTGTTGCGTAAATATTTGTTCATTAGTGTAGAGAAGACCGCTGACTGCAAGAAAATTTGGATCAATGACTAGTTTCATAGTTAAAATTTTCTACTTTTATTACAGCAATGTTTAAGTCAAAACATTATGTATTCTACTCTGCATTGTCTGCAATGCTCACAAGATGAAATTCAGAAAACAGACATCAACGAAACATAACCATGGCATGTCATAGAATATCAGGAAGACGGCCATTGCATGTTTCGCTGGATATGAACAATTCCTCTTCTGGTGATGATGCTTTTCGATATGTCCCATCACCGAAAAAAATGTCCATTAAGAAGTTCAGAAGGCGAAATATTATTTCCCCTTCAAAATCATCAAGTTCTTCCGGTGCATCAGGTTCAAATGCTTCCAAACACACATCTCAAAAGATACGTCGGAAAACATTAGAGTCTATAACTGTTTTGGACGACAGCGATGAGGAGTTTTTTGATTGTCAGAATGAAATCCCACAAAAATTAAAACAAACAGATTCAGTAAAATCTTCAAAGCTAACTGTTCATACAATCCCATCAGGTAGCTCTGATGAAGAAAATACATCTGTCAATAATGATTTTGTATCAGAAGTTACAAACTGTAGTATTGATTCAGATGATAACATATCAACAAAAGTCGATGAACCACACAATTCCTGTAATGAAAAGACAAAATCGCCACAGAGTTTGCCCGCAGATACCTCTGTATCTGAATTTATGAAGACATTTGCAGTGTTACGTGACAGTTTTAAGGAAAGTGAAGAAGACGACTTAATTGTGGTCACCAAGGTACACCCTGATGTACATGTGACCTATCAGGATTTAAAGCAAGTTGTAAAAAGTAAGTACGCTGCTGAAAAAAAGAAGATTTAATGACCATATTATGTGATAATAAAAGTAGAGTTTTAAAGTGAGTAGTATTTACTGATAGTACAGCAATGATATACCACTGCTTATTTTCTCATTCAACTAGTGTCTAATGTGACAATAAATAGGAATATTATGAAGGTGCAACAAGTCTAATTGTAAATAATTTTGTAAATTTTTTAGATATTGTGGCAAACATATCTTTAAACAAAACTCAGTCAGTTCAAAGCATCACACCACAACAAGTGGCCCAGCGAATGAAAAACCTGTATCACAAAGACTTTACAAACCGGTAGGTTACTAATATACTCCTGTTGCTATATCTTCCATGNACAATAAATAGGAATATTATGAAGGTGCAACAAGTCTTATAGTAAATAATTTTGTAAATTTTTTAGATATTGTGGCAAACATATCTTTAAACAAAACTCAGTCAGTTCAAAGCATCACACCACAACAAGTGGCCCAGCGAATGAAAAACCTGTATCACAAAGACTTTACAAACCGGTAGGTTACTAATATACTCCTGTTGCTATATCTTCCATGGACTGGGGCTTTTAGTCTGTACTTTTTCTGACTAGCAATTGCCAAGTGTGCATATTAACTGAATACAACTTTGATGGTGGTTTCCCTGGAATATATTTGTTGTTTTTATAGGTCTCTTCTTCCAGTAGGACACATAGTATTTTTGTTCTTTTCACTGTTCAAACCCAATTTCAATCCAAATATATTTAATTTTTTGCCAGTCATAAAAATCATAAAAAAGGGATTCATAGTTTTGCATTTTCAAAACTTTGTCCGAGGGTTGAAACTTTTTATTTATGACTCGCTCATACTACTTTCAGGTTAGGTGAAATTGAAGTTTGCCTTCAAAAGGCAAAGCTGTGCTACACTCCTGAGAAATCACAATCTCACGAAATTCATCCAGGACTTAAATCAAGTGACCTAAAAACACTGGACCCTGGAGAATGGTTAAATGATGTTATTATCAACAAATACTTGGGACTTTTAGTGGGTGCATCATCCAATGCATGTATGCTGAGCAGTTTTTTTCTTGAAGAACTACGTCGAAACGTAAAACCCAACTTACCAGAAGGCTGGCACAGAAAGAAGTATTTGCTTATTCCGTTGTGCATTGATTCACACTGGAGTTTGCTGTGTGCGATGGTCTATGACCACACTGTGGATATTTACAACTCAATGGTAACGAGCCTTAAGGAAAAAGAATGTGCAAGTGTAAGTAATGAAATAAATTACATGTATATATATGTACTAAAGCATCGCTTCCCAACCAGTTGTCTGTGGAAGCTCTTTCTGGAGGGTCACGAAGCGTTTTAAAAATGCTATCATATGGATAGTCAGTTGCAAAGCCACAGTTTGTGTAAATGCACCTTTACAGTTTACTGTTATATCTCGCCAAAGTTGCTCACTGTGAGAGTCATGCACATAAAAACAAAAAGTCCAAGTTACAAAACAAAGCTTTGTTTAAAAACAAAGCTCAATTGTGATGTCACAACTGTTGGTAAAACAATTTTAAGATATTCCTCTTGTATGAATTGATTAAGGTAACTAAAAAATTGGAATTTAAGGTAACTTTGTACACTTTCTGATATAATCCATCATTATCTCAGATCTTTTTTCATTGTTGTTTTTCGCAATATTCGGTAGTGGTCCACCAAAACGAATTGTCCTTAAAAGTGGGCTGCAAGCAGAAAAAGGTTGGGAACCGCTGTATTAAAGTATCAGTAAACCCTGTTTGTATTCATATGTATGCAGGGGCATGTATATCCATAAATTTTAAAGGGCATGGTCTGATATTTTCATTTTGAGGAATTCCCCGCAGTCAGTGAGTAATTGTGTCATTCATCGATTGTTACCGATGTTATGTAAACAATGCACAACAAAACAGGTCAGGCAAAAAAATGCGCAAATAATGCTAATGAAATGGCACACTGCTGTCGAACAGCTGTAGCAGCTGCAAAAAACTGCAAAAGAGTATTTTCCTCTTATCTAAGAATTGCAAAATTTACCTTTTGCATGTTTGCAGATCATACTAACCTATTTGCAACTACGATATAACGAGCAAACAAATCAAAACACAGAATGGAGTCTTATGCTTTCGAATGTAAGTATCAATGCATGGTGTGGCTCGTATCTTTTAATCGTTTAAATAGACTTTAAGTTCTATTCTGATCTGTGGGCTGTCTTTAGGCAAACTTTGCCAGGCCAATAACAAATCCCTAAAGTGCACATGTAAAATAAAAACATTGTGAAAATTGATTAGAATGAATTTTAAAAGCCAAAAATGCCAAGAAGAATTTTTAAATCTGCAAAAGTGAAAAGCACTACTGACTTTAACTGGTGTGTAGGACTGTTGAACACCTAAATAGTTTTAAACCAAATCTCCAATAAGTGTGTATGTATCAAAAATACTTGATCATTTGCAAGTTTGTGTTGGAATTTTGCAGAACCTTCCACAACAGGAAAACGCCTTTGATTGTGGAATGTATGTTTGTATGTACGCACGTCTCATCTTATTCCACTTGTCTCCAAACTTCCAAGCAAGCCATGCCACTGCATTTCGCAATTGGATTCGACAAGAGTTAATTAAGGACAAATTGATCTCTTAGTTACCTGGGCTTGGTACTTTTTTATGTTCTTTTCCGTTAGCATTTCTTTTTCGTCATGGCAACAGTATTTATTGTGGCTGCTTGTATTTATATATTTTCGTTTTGTTTCTATTTTATGTGCAACAAGAACATTTCGTTTGTTAACTGGCCTTTGTTGTGTAGAAAGTTCCTTCAAGCCCCACACAGGATTAGAATTTTTGAATTTTACAAAATTTGTAAAAATAAAAAAGAAATTTGAATGCCGAATATAGTTGCACTGAACATTCAAACTTTTCTCCTTACAAAACTGTTGATCACGGGATCCTTTGCAGCATTCTTATTGGACAAGCCGCGAATACGTCAGCTGTAAGCGGGAATCTCTATTCCCAACATGTTTCCATTCATAAACTTCCGGCAGTATAGACTCACCTTACATCTGCTGGCAGTTGTGGACTGTAGCGATGTTAAACTCATACAAAAGTAAAGAAGTTTCCAGTATTATTTACTGCAAGATGAATTTTAAACGTCGTTTCATCTTGATTGGCGTGATTTTTCTTGTTCACTACAGCACTTTAGGTGGGTATTATAAAATTCGTTTAGATAAAACCGTATATGGCAGCGTAAAGTGGTGTTGAACACAGCTAGACTTTCAAAACGTTTGCTCAATACTGCTGTCTGGTATGATAATTTTTGCGAACATCTACGCATATAAATGAGGTGTGTTGATATGAAAACGTGTGTGTCATAATACGTTCTTTAACAGTAGGTTTCATTAAATTATGTTTCCAGATTGTGTTGTCTTTAGCATGGAGGATTCCGTCACAGCTGGAAGCGAGTAAGAACAAGCTTTAAATAGCATACGACAAATTTAATTTGTTTTTTGCTGAAGTGCAGTTGGCCTACTTCTACTTTAGGCTGGTTGAGTTGTGTTGAGTTTATTCCGCTTGGTGAAAGAATTCATAGCGACCCAAATGCACTAAAACAGTGATTCTCAAAGTGTGGTCCGCCGTCCCCTCATAGTGGTCCGCGAAAAAATGACTTAAACTAGGCACTGGTTTGTAAAATCGCCTGTTTGGAGAGCATGTTAGAATGTAATTCTGTTTGGTGGTCCTCGGAAAAATTTCGAAGGTAAAGTGGTCCTTGGACTAAAAAAGATTGAGAAACACTGCACTAAAACAATTATCATGTCGGAAATAGCTGCGCAACATAAAAACGTCATATAATTGTTTCCGTGATATTGTATCGCTAAGTTTCATTACGATGAATTGAGACTCAGAAATAAACTTGTTTCAATTCTAGACCAGTTCCAGTTACCAATTGGCCCGGTAGAAATGCAGTGAATTGTATAGGTAAGGGAAAGACTGAACAAAGATCGGTAAACCAAATAACGTTTTCAGATTGATAACTTCACCCACTACTCCTTAATTGTAACTTTGTTGTATTTGAATAAGAAACTAATTTATTAACTTAAGTTTATGCAAAATGGTTTAAAATACAACCATGCAGAAACATGAACCGTTGAAAACCCGTTCTGGTTTTGGACTCGCCAATTAAGATACATTTGTTTTATTTTTTGTGCCATGTCTTTTCTGTGTTCTTTTGTATAAAGACGATGCAGTTGGACAAAACTTTGACGACATTTATTCGCCCGAAAACAACCAGAGCAACGTCGCAGTTCAAATCAACATGATCGAGAGGAATGTAGTAAACTGCACAAGAAGCGCAGGTGAATTGACAACATACAAGGCCAAGCAGTGTGTTGGTGTCACTATCCCTGCCCGAGCACAGGACAGAAATATTACAGGTAAGTTCTGTGTTTTGGTGAACTTATATTGACTTAAAAACGTATTCACATATGCATGTGGATTACAGAAGCACGAAAAGGCTGTGACCTTTTTAAAGGAATTTAGAACGTCATGGTGTGAAAGTAGGTTGTGCAAAAAGCATTCCTAAATCCACGACTGGTTGTGCAGAATAGCGCATAGCGGTGAATACCGACAATTATTAGTTGGTCAATAGCAGAATATAATTTATAGGGCAGAATAAAAACAATTGTCTTTTTGGTTTTGTTCTCGTTATTTTGATATGTTTTCTTTTTTTCTAAAAAGGTACAGCTTGATTTAAGTGCTAAAGCTGTTGGTTTCGTAGACATAAGAATATTACTGCCTGATACGCCTCTCTCCTATGACGTACAAGGCGTTTTCTGGTCCCCGGATGACGCAAGCATGACGTCAGATGAACTTACCGCTGTTTTGTGTGAGTTTCAACTTCCACCAAATTGTTCAATGGGGAACAACGCGAGCAGATTGGGATGTAAAGGATATTTCGTTGCTTCAACAAGTAAATACGGATTTAGTTTTTTGAATTCCAATTTTCACAGATTTTGATTAGGTTTTTTATGCTTGTGGCCCAAAACGTTAGCTCTGCCGACAATAAAAAAATAAAGGCGTGGTGTTTTCTTTTAATATGGAGTTGAGTTAAATTTATTTTGAGTTGTTAACAAAAGTTGGTTAAAAGCTCTTAGCAGCGTGTGTGAAACAATTTGTAAACCTGTGGAAAGCAATTAATGATGAAAACTTGTCATCGTTTCTATGGCACCCTATTCAGGTCGTCTTCCTCCTGGTATAAATAAACCACATACAACACACAAAGATGTCGAAACGTCGCTATGCAACAATACACTTGCCAGCAGAGCTATCACAAGTTCATACAATGCCAAGCAGCAACAGTTTACACTCTTGTTTTTGCTTCCACAATCAAGTTCAAGCCAAAACAGAGCCCGCGTTTTTTGGGCTTGTTTGTACAAATTCAAGGTAAATTTATTCAATTCCAAGGCTCTACCATTCACGTTCCGATTATGACGTACTTGGGCGTGACGTTGTGTGCACGTGACGGTTCGGGTGTTTTCCCGGCAGCTGTCCAGTTTTCTTTCGACACGAGAAAGGACTCAACCCTGCAGCGAGTGACCTTGCCACCTCACCAGTAAGTCGAACGAACGAAAGCTGGTGAAATCATTTTTTTAGAAGGCATGATTGTCACACGAAGAAACAAATGCGTGATACGCATTATCAATTCGTTTTTGCATACAGTAAACGTACCAGCAGCCGGCATTCCGCTATAATCCAGCGCAAAAGAGCCGTTTTGGTTTGTAACGGTTTTTACATAGCTTACAGCAGGGTCGTATCAGGCCTTTTAGGTTCCGAGGCAAACAAGATTAAGAAGCCTTTACCACCTGACGTGTATGACGAGCCAATGTACAATCGAGAGGTAGAGTTGTTTGGGGCAACAGTAGCTAGAGTTTTGCGACTAATTTGTTTTTTACCCACATCTGTAAAAAAATGTAATTTTACCTCTCATGCCCCCTTTTTCCTCTGAGGGGGTCTGGTGGGTGGGGGGGATTTACCATTTTTCAGTACTGCCTTGCGAACGTTAGTACGTTTCATAAACCTCTTTGTAACAGACAAACCGTTGCTGCATCTGAAAACGCCATTCATATCAGATCAGTAAAACACCGATGTGTCTTTGTTGACGAAAACATCGGGCAGCTTTCGGAGGTCGGTTGTCGGACGAAGAAATTTGGATCGAAAGTCACGTGTTCGTGTGATCACTCAACCGTGTTCACTGTGCTTTTGTCCGTCGAGTTTTTCGAGGTGCCGCAGAGTGTTCAGGTAAAAAGGTTTCATGCCAATAACATGTGTCCCAATAACATTTTATACCAAAATCATCCTACTTTTTCGCGAATGTCCCAGTGCGATTTAAACTTGTATATTGTCACAACTAACAAACCGGATAAACTTAACTCAAAGATAAGGTAAATTAATTTTTTTTCTGATAAAGTGAAAACATTGGGCGTACTCCTAACTTCCATGACCAACAACGTTTCAATGCAACAAGATAACGTTGCACCAAAATATGTTGCCAAATTTTAACATTGAAAAACTTTTTTATTGCTCAGACTCTCACCCTGGTTTGCGAAGCGATTTCCATCTTCTTTCTCCTCATCACAATCTCATCCTTGTGGATAACACGGAAGTCTTTGTGCAGAGATCGGACGCCGATCCAGATCAGTTTATCCGCATCCCTCCTCTTCTTGCACATCCTCAACATCTCAATCCCCAGCAGCAGACAACCAGACGTTGCTTGTGAAGTCCTCACCGTTTTTATCCACTACTTTCTTCTCACGAGTACTGCGTGGATGCTGATAGAAGGTCTTCTGCTTTCCATCAAAACCGACCCTTGTATTTCAAAGTTCTTCCCCTGCGACAACGATCAGAATATGCGCAAAGTAATGTTTGTGCTGAATCTGTGCGGGTGGATTCTGCCTGCGTTTTACGTCGCTTTGACTCTTGCTTGCACCTGGCCCGGTGCTTCGTACATGGATGTTGCTGTAGCCTACTCTGATTCGTATTTAAAAGCGAATAACACGTTTTCGAGCAGGATGACGAGGAAACCGGCTAAGTACGACCGGTGCTGGCTGGCAACCAGTAACGGTGTGGTTATATGGGCGGCAATCCTCCCTGTGGCCCTGATGCTGACGATCAACTTTATCATAATTGCACGGACTCTCTGGCATGTGTGGAGGCTCACAAACAGCTCGAACGCGCTCAAACCCCATCACAGTGCTCCTTACATTGCGCGCAACTCGTTTGCCGGGAGTACGAGCAACTTGAGGGCGACTGTTAAAGCGTTGGCGATTCTTCTTCCTTTGCTGGGCGTTCCTTGGATCTTCGGCTTCTTTGTAAGCTTCTACAGCGACAATGTATCTGTTTTGTGCATCCACGCTTGTTTCAACGCAAGTCAAGGCCTTTCCGTGTTCGTTTTGTATTGCGTCATTAAGCCAGAAACGAGAGACGTTATACTGCGCGAATGGAAGCGACGAATTTCGTGCTATTAAACGGTTTATTAATCTTGATTTCGTATTGAGAAGAATTTCTAGTACAACAATACCTGATTAATGTTTTTGTTTGTTTGATTGTTTTTTTTTTCCATTTTAATACTCGGTGGGCGAAACAACGCCTGGACGCGTTATGCTTTGGGCTACCTGCATCATCGCAGTCCTGTTTGATTATTTTTGTATTTGATTTTATATTTAGAGTTGGTGACTTTAATTCGGGTCAACAATCGCGTCCACAGGTTGGAGCAATGCCGCTCAAGTTTCTTTTCCAGGGAAGCACAAGTGGCTGCGACAGGATTAGAACCTACAACCTTGCGAGCACAATTAGGCAGTCGTCCCAAGCACTTGGCCTGATTAGCCAATGGAGCTAGGCATAAAATGTCGAAAGCTATCATCAACACAGAACTTTAAAACAAGTTACTTAGAACGTTTACATATTTTTATGATTAGGCAGTAGGCACATTGCAGATCTTTATGGAAGGGAAATCCTCAAAAACAAACGGTACGTACGACAATTTTAGTTGTTTTTCACTAAATTTGAAGACTTAAATTGTCTGTAGTTTCTGTGTTGGATATAAATTTGCATGCAATTCATTAAGAATTCAACAACATGCTCCAGTATATTTACAATCGCTTCCTATTTACGAAGATCACGTTTTGTGCCAGAACGTTCGCCTGCGACATGTATAGAAACACGAAACGATTTAGTCACTAAAGTTGTTACGTGACGCACAAAACGCGAATTGCCCACTGATCATGCCGACAGCTAATGTATGTGGGTTTGGCTCACGTTACTTAACGGGTTCCCAGTGAGCTTTGTGCAATGAACCGTGACGAAGTTTACCGAATTTGTCCCATATATGTCCACCGACATCTCTGAAACTTTTACCAATGACAAAAATTATTGCCTTTGGAAAAAAAGAAAGTAAATGTTTTTGCGCATTCGACGCCCATACTCGCATTTTAAACACGTTTTAAAGGGATTGTTGCTTCTATGTTAAACTAATATGTCTTTGATTTGCGTTTACTTCTCATACAAGTCTTGCAAAGAGGGACCCCAGATATTCAACATCTTTGAAGATTAGGTCAGCTTAAATACCATGATAGAAAATGATGTCCTCTAGCATGTTTGAGATAAATACATGCAAAATACAATGGTAAAGCATTGAAATCTTAACACCAGTAAAATCAAGACACACAACGCAACGTCACACGACATCGAACTTCAATGCACGTTAAAGGTTCTAAGTCACAAACAACAAACATGGATGACCAAAAAGCGAAACTGAAACTTCCAACCAAAAAAGGGCGTCAAATTTAACTCGGAACTAGTTTCTTGTTTGTTTTTCTCGTTGAAAAGAACAACGCACTGAGTCTTGCTCATAATGAGCCCGCTATCGAGCTACCTGCCTCATCGCAGTTTCGTCTCATTCAACAAATATATAATTGATGCTTCGATGAAACGGTGACATTATTGTGATTTAACAGGCTACAAGACACGTTTTCTGTCAAGGTCATAACTGTCATAAACTCACAAGCTCCTAAAGATGTAACCTGTACAGACTGCCACAACCATGTGACGTCACAACACAAGGGCGACATCTAACGAATACAAATACATACATCACAATAACGACGAATGAGTTTACACCCGTCTTGGAATGCTTTACAACTTTTTTGCATATTGTTTCGTGTAGTTTTATATTCACAACCGTCTGTACAGAAAACAGTGCAACGAAAGCTTCACAACAAACTTNAGATTTTAGTTGTTTTTCACTAAATTTGAAGACTTAAATTGTCTGTAGTTTGTTTGTTGGATATAAATTTGCATGCAATTCATTAAGAATTCAACAACATGCTCCAGTATATTTACAATCGCTTCCTATTTACGAAGATCACGTTTTATGCCAGACCTTTCGCCTGCGCCATGTTTAGAAACACGAAACGATTTAGTCACTAAAGTTGTTACGTGACGCACAGAACGTGAATTGCCAACTGATCATGCTGACAGCTAATGTATGTGGGTTTGGCTCACGTTACTTAACGGGTTCCCAGTAAGCTTTGTGCAATGAACCGTGACAAAATTTACCGAATTTGTCCCATATATGTCCACCGACATCTCTGAAACTTTTACTAATGACAAAAATTATTGCCTTTAGAAAAAAAGGAAGTAAATGTTTTTGCGCATTCGACGCCCATCCTCGCATTTTAAACACGTTTTAAAAGGATTGTTGCTTCTATGTTCAACTTATATGTCTTTGATTTGCGTTTACTTCTCATACAAGTCTTGCAAAGAGGGACCCCAGATATTCAACATCTTTGAAGATTCAGTCAGCTTAAATACCATGATAGAAAATGATGTCCTCTAGCATGTTTGTAATAAATACATGCAAAATACAATGTTAAAGCATTGAAATCTTAACACCAGAAAAATCAAGACACACAACGCAACGTAACACGACATCGAATTTCAATGCACGCGAGAGGTTCTAAGTCACAAACAACAGATGCGGATGACCAAAAAGCGAAACTGAAACTTCCAACCGTCGTCAAAAAAGGTCGTCAAATTTGACCATGTGAAAGTCGAAACTATTTTCTTGTTTGTTTTTCTCGTTGAAAAGAACAACACACTGAGTCTTGCTCATAATGAGTCCGCCATCGAACTACCTGCCTCATCGCAGTTTCATTTATTCAACAAATATATAATTGATGCTTCGATGCAACGGTGACATCATTTTGATTTAACAGGCTACAAGACACGTTTTCAGTAAAGGTCATAACTGTCATAAACTCACAAGCTCCTAAAGGTGTAACCTGTACAGAATGCCACAACCATGTGGCGTCACAACACAAGGGCGACATCTAACGAATACAAATACGTACATCACAATAACGACGAATGAGTTTAAATACACACCCGTCTTGGAATGCGTTACAACTTTTTCATATTGTTTCGTGTATTTTTTATATTCACAAACGTCTGTACAGAGAACAGTGCAACGAAAGCTTCACAACAAACTTGTCAGGCTTCTATTAACACAAAACGAATTACATGTAATTGTACACANTTTTATATTCACAAACGTCTGTACAGAGAACAGTGCAACGAAAGCTTCACAACAAACTTGTCAGGCTTCTATTAACACAAAACGAATTACATGTAATTGTACACAACGCCAAGATGGATGAGTGGTCATTGCAACCGCCTGCAAAGTCAAACGACTCAGTCTATTTGGCAACGAATAAACGAACAATTCCGTTTTGTCACATTGTCGTCGTGTTTCCGCGACATAAAACGTATTCAGGCATTTAAACTGTATCGGAATTTATGTATCTGCTAAATGGATGCAGCCCTGAGGTTATAAACTAGGCTAGACTTCAAAGGTATTAAGATGTTGTGATTCTGGGCAGTATGCGACGCTTGCTGGGTGGTTTTATGTTCTGGTGGTTTGGTGAGTTCCGTTGGAAGATTGAGAATGTGGATCCGAGCTTGCTGCTGACTGCCACGTTCTTCTCATCTGCTGGTAACCAATATTGGCAGCTCTCCACAAGAATGGGAATGGATTGGTGTAAATAATCGGGTTGAGTGAGCTGTTGATTGGAAGAAGGACGATCGCCGACACCGCGTAAGCTTCAGGGGGCAGAATGACCTTGGCCATGCTGAGGAAGGTCATGAAGCAAATTGGAAACCAGCAAATCATGTCAGAGGTAATAAGGAAAGTGATTTTTCTGTACATGGCCTGCGCCTTGCGTTGATGTTGTGAAGATTTTCCTGATACTTTGTTTGCTGTGGAACGTCTGTAGATTGTGATGTAGGCTAATATTATGTAAAGCAGCGCAACAAAGTTGAACATAATGACCAATGGGGTGATTGGATTGAATTCGTCATCTGTTTCGCTGATCCGATATAACCGTGGAATGCAGACGCCACTTTCGCTGTAATAACCAAAATATCCTTTCACCGCAAAACTTTGATTTGGGAACTTTGACTTCAAGTAAGTCTCGATGTTAAACCAGTCGCTGGGCAAGTTTTCGGCGTCTGTGGAGTTGCTCAAGCCTGCGACGCGGGGCGTGTATTTCGTTAAATCTGAGAGGTTGATGATATCAGTTGGGACGAATGGACTGGCCGAAACCCAAGCTTTGCTTATCATAGAGTTGGCGAGGGCTGGCGACAAGGGAAGCAACGCTATGAGCAAGGAATCTGCCCAGATTGCGGCAATCCATGTCCCCAACACCCTCAACCTTATGTACTGGCTGTTGATGGGACGCAATACACCGAACAGACGATATGATGTGATGATCACAAGGGTAAGAACTGATGCCTGACTGGAAAGCACGGTCATCACTCCAACGGCTG